>WYDF02017754.1:0-13335 GCA_009867245.2 Adranes taylori
CATATTCGTAAAACTATTATCATCTACTAAATATTATTCTAACAACTATTATTAGTTTTGTAAAGATTCATATAAATAAATTATTATTACATTATTTTATTAATTACTAGTTATAAAAATTTTACTAAATCACCTAAGTTATCAATATAAAAATCTGAAACTAAATCTAATTCTTCTTTAATACCAGAAGTTTTCCAATTTTGCGTTTCCGCGAGATTTGTAACTCCAGATAAAACAAGAAGTGTTTGAAAACTGCCTTTGGTGCCTAATAGTATGTCAGTATTTGATCTAGATAAAAAATACGTCTAAAATAGTAACTAAAATCTAACTACTATTATTGATTGTTTCTAGACGAAGCGTTCAGAACAGGATGACTTGGCAGTCGTGGCGTTGAAAAAATATTTATTTGCCATTTGAAAACAATGTTTCAAACAGTTTCTTGCAGCTACTACTAGTGTGATTCGTGTTCTGTGCAGATTTCATTAATATGTATATATTGAAGGTCACGACTGTCAAGTCGTCAGGAAGCTTTTACCGCCGTAAGGTTTTTGGCTGTCGTGAATGATCGTGAAGTACGCTAGTGTTAGTTTAGTTATGTTAAGATTAGGTTATGTCAGATTAGTTTTTGTTTATTCCGGGTTAGAGTAATTTGTATTTAATTTACATGTTATTTTGTGACAGAGGTACCGTGAGGATGATACCATCATACTCCACGGTACTTACACTTAACGTTGTATTACACATTTTATATGTAGAATTAAAGTATAATTCAGCGAGATATTTGGATAATCCGGACCACGGACTGGATGCTCCCTGATATCTCTCAAAGAACGAATCCGCAACTTTCCAGGTACAAAATAAAGCCTGTAGGATTTACAAGTGTTAGAACTAAAAGTTGATTATATGTATGTTCAATTTCGTAAACTATAATAATATAAAGTAGGCCTCTAATTTATACAACAGAATTGAGCACTGATTAGTAAAATTCTGGTGTTTAGTATCAGATATCGAGTTTTTCAGTTAATTGTTATTAAATTATTGTTAATTATGTAAGAGATTTACTAGTTAGCTCGACAGGTGTGTTTCACTCAGCTCACGTCAATCTAATGGTAAGCTCCACAGTAACTTGACTACTATCTGTTATGAGCCAAAAGTGAGATAGTTAGCTGTCGAAGTTACACGACACCCAAAAATCTTACTGCGGCGAAGGTCTCGGGGTAATAACGCTTTGTGTTTTTAGTTGGGAAATTCAAATATCCTAAATCGTACCTATCACCAATCATAAGAATCCTTCTCGGGTCAACACCCTTGACTACATCTTCAACTATAGTCAAATTAGGTTTGCCCATGACAATTGGCTTTCTGCATGAAGATGTCGCTACAGCGGCTACAATACTACCGGTACCTAACACAGAAATCTTGATGAACTTTAAACACATTATCAAAACATTCTTTTAAAAATAAATTTATATCATTTACGTCTAAAAATTATATTTTATTAACCTGGTATGTTCCATTCGTTCGTCGGAAAGTTCTCATCCGTATTGGTTGCTATAAAAAGACAGTCTGGATTTCGCAAGTAACTCGCTGCCTTCAATATCTTAATATAAGAAATATGTTCGTCAAATCCAACAATTACGGCACCTACATCAGGTTCTAAGCGAAATGTCTTCATGTATTCTTCAAGCGGTACTAATAAAGTATCTGGCTATTAAAAAAAAATCCTATTACCCTTCATATAAAAAACAGATGACTATTCTTCGTATATCTCATGTTCTATATTATAACGTGTGGGTATTATTTATTAATATTAAAGACAAGCTTCATAGTTTTCTTTTGCTTTAATTTACATAAGGGTATGTACTTGGGACTATCCACTTTACTTACTCCATCACCAAAACCTTCAATACCAAGTTTAGCTAATTCACCAATAATCCCCAAACTGCCCATTACATATGCTTTTTTAACGTCCTTACGTTGGCAATATCTAGCGGCTAGTGGAGCAGTTGCCAACATTTCATCCTAAAAATGATATGCTATCATATAATATAATAAATTCGTGAATGATTTATTTCGAAAATTGTTTAAATTATTAAAGAACCGTTAATGTTAAAAACATTCTTTAGTTTCATTAATATTTACTACAATATTAAAAATTCTTTCCATTTTTATAAATTATTTTCTGATACACTGTAATCAATATATTAGCGTTACTTCACATTGAAGTGTATTACAGATTTTCAATCCATAAATTATTTATACACTCTTATTTAATGTCGTCTCTAAACATCTGAAGGACATGCGTCGTAAAAACAAAAATAAAAATTAAAGATAATCTATAATTTTTAATTTTATTTATACTCTAATTTATTATATTTAGGAAAGAAAAACTTACATCATTACATACAAATCCAAGTCGTTTCGCTTTGGCAATAAATTCCTCAGCCATTCGTTGTGAGTTATTCGTAACGAAGTATATTTTTTTGCCACATGCGCGCATTTTATTCAAAAATATGTTCGCATTTTCAATAACTTCATTCTCCAGCCATAGAACACCATCACAGTCAGTTAAAATAATATCAAAAGAATTTAAGAAGACCTTTATTTCGCTATTTGTTAATGTATTTAAATTAGTAAGCGACTTATGATACATTTTTCAAATTAATAGATAATTACAAATTTTTTATGTCTAATACTATTACATGAACATTTAAATTAATAATTAATATAGTAATAAGGGAATCATTAACCTTTATAATTTTATACTATTTGAACTTTGAAACCATATGACAAAATCATGTCATAGCAATCAATAAATTAAGGTCAGGTGCGTAACTTCAAACTAGTTATGGTTGTTTTTTGTGTCCATAAAAATAATACTATTATGTATATAAATAATAGCGTTAGTAAATAAATATCAGCATTAATGGATATAAATATAGTTTATAAATTCACAATTGAAATATAATTTTATTACACAATGTTGAAAATAATATTTGACGGTAAAAATATTCAAAACGCCCAATCCCGTACGAATAAATTGCCTGTCATAATTGACATTTGATTGGAATGGTTTACGTGGTGTATTTATTTTCATGTTTTTCTGTTAATTCTTAGTAAAATTTTCTCTAGGTAATGGTTTATTTGTCATTAGTGAAATACATAGTTATAATTTCCTCTTATTTTCTAGAATGTCATTAGAAAACTGCTCTAGTTGCAGATAGTAGAAAAATTATGTGGAAAGGTACATCAGGAGGAGACCCATCAGATAATGATGGGCCTCCTTTTGGCGAACAATTGGAGAATAATCAGCCACCACAGGCATTACAACAACAACAAGAATTATCTGATTTGAAAGAACAATTCGAACAGCAGCAAGTCATTATGGCCCAACTGAAAGAAATGCTACGCAAGAGTGAAACTACACCAAGTACAGTATCACAAGAAAAGGTTGAAGAATATGCGAACACATTGAATAGGATTAGTGCTCGTGTTAAAAAGTCTCAAAGGAAGAAGGGTCACAGTGATACCAAGAGTGTAAGTGATACATCACAGAATGAAAAAGTTATGCTTCTGCGGCAACAATTAGAGCAAAATAAAGCAAAATTAGCGGAACGCGATAGGAATCAGAAAGGTCTGGAACATATTGTTACGCAAATCAAAGCACAACTCGATGATTCCCAATTACAATTAACCCAAATACCGATTGAGACTCCGATTAATATAACATTAATTGAGGATCGTGTTGATTACACACCACAAGATTCCTCACAGGACTTATACAATATCCTTTTGAATAAAGATAAGAGAATAAATGAGTTAGTGAATCGTTTAACGCAATTGGATGGATTGGTTTTAGATTTACAAGAAAATATTAAAGAAAAGGATCAAGTCATTGATGCTAAAACGAAAGCCATTACATTGATGACGGAGAATTTAAGTAAAAAGGGTATGTTTTTTTTAGATACATATAACCTGTATTTAGATTTTATTATATTCGTTCATCTTTGGATAAATTTCAATACTTACTTTAGATAACTTAGGAATTATTAATTAATCAGTATTCTGTATTGGCGACCTCGCAAAATTTATAGTTACAATTTTGTACCCTTTTAATTGTACAATACTCGTTTTGGAGAACTTTAATTTAAAACTAGTTTAGTTGAGATTAGTGTCCTTTGGCGTGTTGTGTGTTTTTTTTTATTATTGTTGTGTTTATTGTTATCTGGGTATCGATTATCAGTTAATTGTGGCTACTGACAAACTTCTTAAAGTTTGTTTTTGTTAATCTTATTTAAAGTTGTTTAAAATAAAAATAAATTTTTATACTAATGTGTCTTTTTAGGTAAAAACACATTAGATGCATTGGAAGATACAAAAGAACAAATGAGAAAAATGCAAGAAAATTTTATTATTCTAGAAGAGGAAATGTTAGCAGAAAAACGAAAATTAGAAAGAACAATTGACAATAAAGACAATCTCATTGGGCAGTTAGAAACTGAGAATAATATATTTCGACAAGAAAATGATTACCTTCATAATACAATAAATCGGATGAAAAAAGTTTTTGATGATGTAACCGAAGAGGCGCAGTCAAAAATAAATCATTTAGAAGCTTTACTTGGAGATAAATCATTTCCAGTTGAAGTTAACTTTAATTTGGACAAAGAATTAGATCTTCTTAGGAAACAATTGGTAGAAATGAAAGATGAGAAGTTGAAATTTGAAATGAGAATAAATGATTTGGAGCGTTTACTCCAAAATGAAGACACGAGACTTAAATTGGCTGAAAATGAACGTGTAGCTTATGCAGAAAAAAGTGAAGCTTCAAAAAATGCTGAAGAAGAACTTGAAGATGTAGAAATTTTACGCAATGAGATTAATAAATTTGAAGATGAACGACGAAATTACAAATTAAAAATTAATGAACTGGAAGCGGCTGTTCAAAAATCCGGAGATCATGAGGAAAGAATCAATTCAAATAAATTTGAAGAGGAACGACGAAATTATGAATTGAAAATATATGAATTGGAACAAGTTCTTCAACGTAAGAATTCTTCTCAATCACGAAATACGTTTGAAGAAGAAGATGTTTCAAGAAAGAAATTATACGAAACTAAAGACTTGGAAGAAGCGATTAGAATAGCTGAGAAAAGAATTAAAGAATTGGAGGGTTTATTGGACGTGACACGAATGAAACTAGATGCGCTCGAAACGAAATTGAAAACGACTGATGTAGCAGGAATGATGGAATCGAGTGAAAAAGTAGCGGAAGTAACAAGTAATACGAGATCGAGCCCGAGTCGTACACGGAAAAACAAAAAATGGCGACAACAAAGCAGTGAAAGTGAATTGAAAATGCAATTAGCGGATTTGGAGAAGGTAAAATGCGAATTCTTATTTCAGAATTTAATTTAAACTTTCTTTGGAAATATTTACGTGTTTTTAGAGTTTTGAGTTATTTTAAATATTTTTGGAACGAACTACTTGCAGTTGAATGCATTCTTTTCAGACTATTTATTTTTAAACACTTTAACTTTGAATTCTTTCTAAACATTTTTGTTCAATTTTAATGTTCTTTAATAGGTTTTGCAGAGATTTTTCAAATGATTTTAAATAGTTTTGAAGCCCTACTCTAATTTATGTAGCTTTGATTCTTTTTTTTTTTTTGTAAATAAAATTTATATTTAAAGTTTTCTTGGATCGGATTTAAAATATTTAGAAGCTATTTTTAACTTTATTCGAAGTTTTGTAGGGTCTATTCAGTACTCTAGATTCCTTTTAAAGTCTTTAAGTTTTTATAACTTTACTTTGTTATCTTGAATTTTATAATAATCTCAGAAATTTGTTAAGCGTCTTTTAAATGAGTTTGAAACACTAACTCTTACTACGCCATTTTAAATATGTTTGTAATATCTTTAAGGTTATTGAGGCTTTTAAATTTAAATTTTTAAAAATTTTATTTGGAGTTCTTTAGGGTGTCAGTTGTTCTTGAACTTTCCAAAAATTGTAAGCTTTGGAACCCGCGCTAATATGTTTAACCCAAGTACAAGCGAAAATATTTCCATTCCGTACTTAGTAGGCTTATTAGGAATTTATTGACGGAAGGGACATCTACCACGGAATGCTGGTTGCATATCATCAATTGTAAGCAACTCTCCAGCCGAAAAATGTTGCTTACAACAACACACAAACATATCGAATATTTCTCGAAAGCAGTTAACTTCAGTAGTGAGTCCAAGTGGAGCAAAAGTTACGACCGTGACAAGTTTAAGAATATCAGTTTCAAGACATTCAACGGACACTGTACCGATATTGCCAATCTTGTCAGCGTCTTGCAATGGTAAACGTAATGGGTTGTCAGTGGGATGTGCCGGTGGAAGGATAGAATCCAAAGCCTCGATTAAAGTTATTCCTTCAGCTTTGCCTTCTTTACGTTCAACAGACCATATTTTAAACCATGTTATCTTTTCCGATGGTTTTAACATATTATCGTCACGCCACCCAGAAATTGGTATGGATTATAACCAATCTTATTCATGTATCAAGAGGCTTCATTTCTCTCTTCAAAGCGCGTCTCGCTGCAAGGTGGTGGTTCTGTGGAATCCATTTTATTAACTCTGAACAATCAACTGTTTAACGCGTAATGTGAATGCGAGCAAAGTATGCTCACGGGTTTGGTCGTTTTTCGAAATGCCATCTTCGAACTCGCTTGTACCAACAGCGACGATTTGTAATCATCATGTTCTTGATGAAATGTCTATTCCCTGGAGCATCTATGATCGTAACTTAATATTTAGCTGTTTTAAATAGCAGCTAAAAAGCATTGCGTGCCGAAATATTGTCAGCCGAAGTAACTCAATACTAGAACGATCTGTAGCCTATAAATTCTGGATGTTCAGTTTTCGATTTTTTGGTATTCAGCCCATCAAATATAACGCCTATATAAACTCGAATTTCGACTACATCAGTAAACTTACAGTCTGCTTAAATGACTACTCTTTTACACAACATATGTGAGCAATCTTTTGTTCCGAAAAAATTACTCCCAACATTTTAGAACTGATTTAGCATTTCTTTTACGTCTGGTAATTCAGTAATAACATTGTGACAGCGAGTTCTTACCGTCCGTCGAGGGGACCATTGTTTCCACATTAACCGTTGTAACATTATCTTTACCAAACACTGTATTTGTATCATTTTCACCAGTTTCTATATCGCTGGTCTCTGCTCAGTATGTGATGATTCAATTTCTTCTTCCAAATGATCTGATTCATCACTGGTTTCACCATTAGTTACTGAGTCACCTGAATCTGACATTATAGCTAATTTCAACATTTCTTCGACATCCTTGGGATTATCGAAACGATTATTTATTCGTATTAATCTACAATTCTAAGAATATACTAAAATTCTTACAAATTTAGCACGATATATGAAGGTACATTGACGGCAAAGCGTTATCTCCATTCCTAGCCAAAATAGATTCCTGCGGGTTCCAAAAGGTAACATTTTTTAGGGTTATACATATGACGTTGTAACATTTTTTAGGGTTATTCATATGACGTAACATTTTTTGAGACTGTTAAAAAAACTTTAAATATTATTCCGACATTTAAAATATGCTTACAGACTTTTGAAGGCACTCGTAACACTGTTTTAAAAAAATTTCGCTCATTATTTACAATTTTTTTACTGATTGTTTTGAGACTTTACACAAAAATAAATGGTTAGGGTTTTATGAGAATTTTTATTTAATTTTCACTGCTTTGGTGTGTAATTTCGAAATTAAATTTTCAAGTACTGAATGCTTTGTAATTTTACACATATATTCTTTAGGTGATTGATGAAAACAGAACGATTATAGCTCAAAAAGAAATTCAAATCAGTGAATTAGGTAATAAAATGAACGAACTTGAAACACTTCGAACACTTATAGACGAAAAAGAAATTAAAATTGCAGAATTCGAACGAAAATGTATGGAATTGGAAGGGAATTTAAGCGAGTTAACATCCGAATTTGAGCTATTTAAATCAGAACGAACTTACAGTGAGTTTTTGATTTAAGTTATATATAAACAGTGTCTTTCATTTTAGCTGTCATAGCAGATATCTCGACTATGATCAGAAAAATGACAAAATATTATAGAGGAAATGTTCTGCATTTAATTTTTTATTATCTGCCAGAGCCAAAAATACAATTGAGCATCAAATGGATTATATTTAACAAGTACATTTAAAATTTTAAATGGGACTTGCCTAATTTTATTGAGTATTCTAAAAGTGCAATAAATCTTCTTTACAATGATATATCACATGTCAGTTATCTAATCAATTAACATCATAAATCGATAATTAAATAATATATTGCATGCTCACGAGAATTGAACAGATCTCTTTGACAAGTTAGGCGGTGAAAGAATTACTAGATATTATAAACTGAAATTTTACCTATTATTACCTTGTTTATCTTGTATTTATGTTGAATAGCATAATTTCATTTGTTTCGCCGTCTACTTTTTCGAATAAAACTAATCTAGGTAGGCGTACATTTGTTATTTAATTATCTCTTTATGTTGTCAATTGATTAGATAACGAAGACATGTGATATATCATTGTAAAGAGAATTTTTAACAATTTCAGAATATGACAAAAATGAACACATATTTAAAATTTTGAATGTATTTGTTAAATCTAATCCATTTGATGCTTAATTGTTTTTTACTGCTATTTATGGTATAAAGGCAGAACAACTTTTCTTCTTTTAGTCATATCTCTAGCAATAGTCGAGATACCTACTGTGACAGCTAAAATCAAACAAACTGCATATTTCGTGATTTTTTATTGCAGCCAGTGAAGAGGAAGTTCAAAAATTAAAGAAACAAATAGATGAGAATAATAAAAATATGATTAAAGTTAAGGCACAGCACAAAAACAAATTGAAGGAGTTAAATAAAAGTATTGAAGATTTTAAGAAAGTTAACGATGTGAATGCGGAATTGGTGAAAATGACAGCTATAAATGGAAAATTGTTAAAGAAAATTGCTGATTTCGAGGAGAAATTTAAAGGTTTTGGTGATGATTTTGATACAATAAATAATTGGAATCTGTCATTTTTTTATATTTTTAGAAAATCTAGACAATGAGCAGAAAATTCAAGATTTGACTGAAAAATTGGAACAGTTTGATCGAAATAATGAGTTTGATCGAAATAATGAGCGTATTGCAAGGGAAATAACGAATGTACAATTAGAGGAACAGGAAGAGATTTTTGAAAAGCAACGTGAAATTATCTTAAATGAAAAACAGGAAGAGATAAATAGTCTTATCGGCGAGATTCAAATATTGAAGAATGAAAAAATTGAATTATCATCGAAATTGGATACTTATTTGCATGAAAATCTTGAGTTAATGGATAAGTTGGATAAATTGAGTACTGAAAAAGTAAGATTTCTGTTTTTTTTATAAATATTTTTAATAGCAAAGGAATATTAATTTAATACGTTGAAGCGCGTTGATTCTACGGCGAATTGTTGGGACTGTTGTTGTGGCTCGGCTACTGCTGTCGCGAAATGTGACTGTTTTGCTTCGTGATCGCAATAGCTAATTTTTTTAAATTCTTTCCAT
Organism: Adranes taylori; assembly: GCA_009867245.2. Lineage (NCBI taxonomy): Eukaryota > Metazoa > Arthropoda > Insecta > Coleoptera > Staphylinidae > Adranes > Adranes taylori. The sequence goes on from WYDF02017754.1 coordinate 9,628, forward strand.
ATTTCCAATTTTTAGGACTGCTGACCTATAAATGGATGCTTCTTTGATCTGGAAAGTTAAAGAGAGTTTCCAGATGGTTGGCCTTCCAGTTTGCTTCTGACTTTGCTTGTTTGGTTGTTTGTTTGTTTGTTTGTTTGGCAGCGTTTTACATACCATCATATATCTTGGCGAACTTGCGTTTTAGATGTGTTATCAGACAACGGACTATGTTTTCTCTGCTTGTTCTTGCTGCTTGAATTAGATCTTTTGCTTTTAATTCGTACCTCAGTTCTTTATTTCGTATGTACTAGGGTGCATCCACTGATTTGCGTAGAAATTTGTTGAGTGCAACCGTGATAGTTTCTTTGTATTTCTCAGTCTCTTTTGCCCAGATTTCGGCTCCATACATGAGACATGGTATAAGTGCACCATTCTACTCCTACCTCTACTAATTCTAATCCGCGTGGAAAGTTTCGAGTTTTCTTTTGGAGCGTAGTACACTTTGTGCGCGTTTCAATAGGCTACCTCTTTTCTTCTTTTGATATGCTTTCCTTAGTCTCTCTTGTAGAGTGACTCCCAATTATGTAGCTTGTTATCTAATCTTAATTATTCTGATGTCATCTTCTGCGATTTCGTAGTGAGATATCTTGCTATTTATGCTATTTATATAACTCTTGTTAGTATCAGGTGAATTTGAATTAACTTTTGGATTAAGCCGTCACGCTACACACGATCATAAGCTTTTTCGACGAACTCTTAATGCCAAATTGGTTGGCGCTGATAATTTGCTCCTTTCCGCCCACGCTTGGATTTAATTTTTTATCTGACTTCTGTGATTTTCAACTTATGAGGCTTATTGGTCTTCTATTACTTAAGAATGACGGATCTTTCTTCTTTTTCGGAATGGTGATAATGTGTGCCATTTTCCATTTTACCGGATAGTAGCCTGCTCGAACTATAGCATGATGTTGATAGCTTTAATGCATTAATGATGGTTGATAACTTCTTCTGGCAGAAGCTTTAGCGCTTGCTTCGAAATATTGTCTGGCCCTGTAGCTTTTCTTGCGTTAGGCATGTTTAAAAAGTTTGCAAGCTTTTCTTTTTTAAATATTTGTGTTTCTTCCAAGTTTGCACATTCGCACTTGTTACTGAGTTGTTCATCGCTTTTATAGTTTCAGCATCCGTTGTCAGATTGTTACTACATTGCTGTTTTAGTTGGCTCACTGTTTCGTTTGCTTTCTCCCTGTCGTTGAATAGAAAGCTGCCTTTGAAGCCTCTAATTGATGTATTTGGAGTAGCATTGCTCTTCAGACACTTGTGAATGTTCCACAGATTTCCATCATAGTTGTTAATTTCTTCTGTGGTTAATTCTAGATGTTCTTCTTTTTTCTTGCTTAACATTTTATCCTCTCTAGTTTGTAATGCTTTTAAACGATTTTTGTAATGTAGATGCCTTGTTTCTGCCTATTTTTTTTTCTGTCAATAGTTGCTTTTCCTGCTTGTTGAAGTCTGATAAAGCCTTTCATTTATATGAGTATTTTAGCGCCAGCTGATTTTTATTTCTGAAGTTTATTTGCTTGAAATTTTCCAACTTCCGCCAACACTGGAAAATGGTCTGAATGGAGCTCGAATTTCATCTGTACCTGCAGTTGTTTTTGCATGTTGTGTGTGATGAATAAGACTATTAGTTCCCCGTAACTTTTCTTGTTTGTGGGAATTATTGGCTATTCTGAAGAGTTCCTTTCCTGACTTGTTGCTGCTTGTGCAATTCCATGTTAGGTGTTTTGCATTTAGATCGCATTCTAAAATGCATGGGCCGTGTTTGATATCTTTTTTGGTATGTTTTCTTATATCTGTATCTTTTCTTATATCGGTATCTTTCCGATATCGGTATCTTTTTTGAGGGAAGGAAGCATGCTGCCAGCGTGAGCATTTCTCCAAGGATTTTTGTTTTAATTACTACTGCTTCCATTTCTGTTACGTGGACATCTACTTCTTGGATGCATAGAGACTTACGGCTTAGGATTGCAGCCTCTCCTCCAACGTTGCCTATTCTGTCTTCCCTTGTTGTTGCAAATCCTCGTATAATTTTTGTTGGGTTTTAGGTGTGTTTCTGTTATAAGAATTGCCAGCACATCATGATCTTTAAAAAATCTTTGTAATTCTGGTATTTTATTGCTAATACCGTTCGCATGCCATGTTGCTATTGTAATTGATGTCTTACTTCCCATTCAGTAGGTCAAGTTAAAGAGCTGGTAACATTTCTTTAAGGAGTTCTCGAAGCGTATCCGTGATGTCTTCATTTGTTTCTAACCCTTTGGCTGTGTTGGCGTAGCTTAAGTTTTTTTCTCGCTGCATTGTCACTTTTTTGTCTTTTAATGTCATCTTCGGCTTTTTTAGTTGTTTTAGGGTAAGAGACCACATGATCTCCACAATTTACGCATTTTGGTTTTTCTTGTAAGTGTTTGCTACACTCCCATGTTGAGTGGACTGTTAAATGTTGTGTTAAATGTTGCACATTTAACACAACATTTAACAACGCACGCTGCGGTACATCTAAACTGTACATGACCATATCGTTGATAGCGGAAACACTGGATCATGCTTGTGGCACGTCTTTTAGGTTCTGTGCTTATTCTTACACTCATCACATCTTTCAGCTAAAAGACCTTTTTTCCTTCATCTAAGTGTTCGGTGTTAACCAGCACTAACGAGAGGCTTGTTTTGTTTCATAGTCTTTTCACAGAATTAAATTTGATACCTTTATTGTCCAAATCGTCCACAATGTCTTTTATGTCCAGGCATTGCAGTACGCCTCGTAATACGACCTTGAATTCTTTCTCCTCAGGCAGCTGGAATGTTGGGTATGTTTCTTTGGCAGCCTCCAATACTTTTCTAAATTTTCTGAAATTATATGCATCTTCAGTGAATAGCTTGATGCCTTCAACAGATGAAATGGCTTTTATAATTGTCACGTTGTTGTCTTCCGCACATTCCTTGATGTATTTGTATGCGTCAATAAAAAAGAGACAGTATTTTTTTCATAAAATCATTCATTCCAGCTTTCAATTAAAAAACGGTTGGCATCACAATTGGAGGCGGGTTCCTGGTTTTTGGTTTGTCTTCCTGGCGCGTCTGAGGTTGAACTTGGGATGGTTTTTGTGTTCTTTCTCTAAGAACAATGCAGGGGCTTCCACTTCTTGCTGCGGCTCTAGTTTGTGCAGAAGGGTTGCTTCTCGTTTGGATGCAGACGAATGCATCGAATGGACCGAAATTGTCGAGCTATCAGAATCGGCGGCAGATTGGGACGCGGAGCCATCATTCTTTTTTGACTTTTTTCTGTTTTTTTTTGTTGTTTCCGGTTTTTGATGCTAGCTCACTAACTTCCACTAATATATCCTGTTTTCCCAGAATCGCGTAACTGTTTTCCGTAGAAATTACTTCGTTCGTTGAAGCCTTTTTGTATAATTGCCTTACGTTAATTACTTATTTCTTCAATTATGAATGCACTTCTCATCGTAAGAGAGTGGAGGCTTGTTGTACGTTTGCACTAGGCCCCTCTCTCTCAACTTTAACCCGGCACTTAATGTCTCAGGCACTAAATTGTCATTTATGCTCCGCACGAAACTCGCGACGAAAATATCGCGTTTCACGACGCGGATTATGCAGGGAGTAGCCGACGCAGCTATACCTTTCCAAGGGTTCAAATATCGCGACGACCACGATTCG
>WYDF02017765.1:0-40963 GCA_009867245.2 Adranes taylori
AAATAATGCAGTCAAAAAGGTTTTTAGATATTATGGAACTAGCACTCTTAAGCTACGTCAATGTCAAACTCTATACGTTGCATCGTTTTGTTAAAGCCCTAAGGTCCCATAAATCTGACAACTTTGAATATAAACTAAATAATGCAGTCAAAAAGGTTTTTAGATATTATGGAACTAGCACTCTTAAGCTACGTCAATGTCAAACTCTATACGCTGCATCGTTTTGTTAAAGCCCTAAGGTCCCATAAATCTGACAAATTTGAATATAAACTAAATAATGCAGTCAAAAAGGTTTTTGGACATTATGGAACTAGCACTCTTAAGCTACGTAAATAATCTTAATTATCCTCACAAGTGTAATGAAAATCAGCTTGCCGGTACTTAAGTAGATGAGAGATTAAAAAAAATTCAACGCCCAGATTTCCCTAAGAAACCTGAATAAGCATCTTTAGCGCGGTCTACCAGTTTTAATCGGCATAACGAGCAAACATTTTATGAAAACTTTAAAAAAGTGCTCTAATAGTATGGATCATTTCCCCCACACCGAATTTAATGTGTACAAAACCGGTTTATCTTCATGTTCCACCCAAAATTTTGGCTCGTAAAGGCATAAAACAACTTGGCAGTGCAACTTCAGGTGAACAAGGCCTACATGTCACTTTAATAGCAACGATAAATGCAGTTGGTAACCATCTACCACCAATGTACATTTTTCCAGGGGTCCACTTTAAGGACCACATGCTAAAAGGTGTTCCAGTTGGTAGTAAAGGAGGTGCTAATCCGTCTGGATGGTCGAACGAGAACCTATTTCTAGAGTGGTTTGAATTTTTCATTGATCTTCATTGAATTTTTCTAGATTTGCGGCAACAGGGATATCACTTCTGAATACTGATATCTTTACAGACGATGATTTTCTGTCTGCTTACTCAACAGATAGACCAGATCTAGACAACGAACAAGCAGATCAGAACCAATATATTTTGAATTTATCAGATCCGTCCAGTATGGGAAATCCGGTAATGAATCCAGAATTTATTAGACCATTTCCAAAAGCGGAACCACGCATTGACACCGCCCAATGAAAACTAAAAACTAAATATAAGAAAGGATAGAATTAAGAGGAACCTAATGGCAGTAGAAGAAAGTGACCATGAATATAATATGTCTCTAAGGGAATCTTCGGATGACGAATATGATATTCAGGAAGAAAATGAAGAAGATTTCATCAATTTAGCTACAGGTAAAACAACCGTAAAAGATATTCTCGCTCTCACAAATGTTCGGGAAGTTGGGCAGCACGTAGCAGTTCATCAAGGTAATGTTTATTCCGGAAAAATTGTTGACTATAATGAAAGCGCCACTATTTCTTCGATGGTACGATCTCTTAAATCATGGAAGTGGCCAGAGAAACCGTGTGTTCTTGAATATCCTTGGGAAGATGTTCTTGGTTCGCTAACATCTCCTTTAAAAATTTCAAAGCGAGTTTTTTATAGGATTCCGGAACTTGATAAATTATTGTAAAGGTATTTCTAATATTACATACTGAATATTATTTGTTCATTTGAATTTTTGTTACAATATAAATGTTATTTTATTTACTCAATACATTCTTTAACAATGATAATACATATATTTAGTAATGTTCAGAGGTACATAACGGCCTGTTCAAAGGCACACGATGAACAGACTTTAAAAAGTGATTTGTAATAATTGCATAATGATTGCGCTATATGGCAAAAAATAAATGGTTGCAATATTTTGACAAGAACTCCATAAAATATTGGACAATCTGAAAATTGTTCCAAGGTACAAGACTCTCCCCTACTACTCCATCAATTGTACTGGTGCTCGAAGGATAGATAAAAACTATTGAACTCTTAGATAGAAGAGTTTATAAGAATTCAGTGATAAAACGGATCTGGATAGATCAGTTATAATTTGACATATTAAAAAAAACGTATAGATCTACTTCGGAGCTACTCCAGTAAGTGAAAAAAACACGAGTAATAGCGGTGGTTTGTAAAAACTTAGAAGACGGTCCTCATAATATTACGATAAAAACAAGTTAATTATGTTCAAAAATATTCAAAGGCAATGTAGTCGCTATTATCTATAAATCCACACAATAGCATAAATAATATTCGCATTCAAAATATTCTATGGCTAAAACGTAGATCAAATAACAAAATATGTAGGAAAATAAATTTCCAAGTGGTAATATACCTAGCTTTTTCAATAAATTTTAAAGATATAGTTAAAACACTCGTTTTAACACATTTTAGAAATAAATAGTTGTATTAATTACCTGGCTTCAAACGGGTAACGCTTTCACCAACTTTTAAAACTGTAGCCGAAGCTTCATGACCTATTACTTGAGGTTCTTTTGAGAAGGAAATATATCCTTTCAAGATATGTATGTCCGTTCCGCATATACCAATTACCTCTGGTTTCAGAAGAACTTCTAAAAGTTTCAACATTTGTAATTTATCGAATGTAATTTTCTTTGTTTGATTAAAGCAAAAAAGTAAAAATATATTTTAGACAATATATTAATCTTGCGGCTTTTAACATATCAACGATTCATAATAAAATACATAATCATACTTACGATCAGGCTTCAACTTTGGTACAGGTTTATGTTCCTAAAAAATCAAAAATATAAGTCGTTTGACTTCTGTATTGAAAAGAAAATGTAAAAATTATCAAGAGAGTACGCGTGCTAATATCACTAAACACAAAATCATAAACAGGTAGGAATAAGGAATTTCCCATTATTTTATTTCTTTCCCTTAAATCCCTTCCCTCATCATTCTCGCCTCCATAATTCTTTCTATTGTCCCTATACCTTTTATTCCTCCACCAAAACACACTCTTACATTACTTTATAATGCATATGGTCACTCTAATGTTGAGTAGTGCTCAATAATATGAAATCAGTTTTATAAAATTCACAGTAAGCGTTTAGAATCTATCCAAAGCAAGTTTCTAATGTATCTTGCTTTAGAAGAGGATAGTCTATCCCTCAGACGACATCAACACCTCAACTCTAGCCCAAAGATTCAAATGTTAAAAATTAGGCAACTACACTCTGCTATTTCTATGGGTTATAAATTAATTAACAATTTAATAAAACACAAGATTACTTAAAATGAATGTTGGACTGATGAGCATACTATTAAACTCACCAATCTATTTTATAAGTCAGTTATGTAACTATATTAATAATGAAATTGGTGTCTTTAACGTTAGTTACTCCACACTTAAGAATCATTTGAAGAGAATATATGTAATTAATCTTTCGTTGCATGCCTTCTGCTATACGAATTGATACATATTTAATGTACTTGTCTTAATCTGTTTTCACACTGTTTTATTTACTTTACTTTGTCTTTTTATTTCATGCTTTTAATTTACCTAATTATCTAGCATTTCATTGGCATGCATATTTTTACTGTATTTGACTCTTGATTTAAACTGATGCAATAAATAAATTAATTACCCACCAAACACCTTTCTTCTTCGCTCCAAATCATTTTCGTACATGCATTCACCCAATGCTTTCGTATGCCCTTCCACATATCGTAGAAATCCTCTCGCTCTCATCCATCCAGTACTTGTCTCCCCTTTTCTCACTCTCACATCTAAATCGTGCAAACATCCTTTTTTCCATACTTACATCCTGTGTCATATAGTCTAGTATTCCTTCCTCAGTCATAATACCAAAATACTTCATCCCTATCTCAATATCATTCATTCCTATTTCAACTTTTGTTACGACTTCGTCCACATCACACATTTTCTTGAACCATCTTATTCTCTCATACATTTTCTTTCTCTCTTTTATCCATGGATTCAACCAGCTATCCCTTCTGTCATCCTCCAAACTTTTCAAATAAACACTCATTCTTCCGCTCCATATAACAATATACTTGTGAACACTTTTCCATTATTGTGAAATCTTACAGAATCTCCCATTTCTTTTCCTACACACATCTTATCCTTTCTATTGCTACTGTTGCTTTTTTACTGCTAACCTTACATATATATCCATTGCAATTGCCATTATAATTTAACGGGAAACCTAAATATTTATACATCTTCACAATTTCAATCACATTTCCTTCTAACTGAAATTTGTTTTTTTACTGTTCCTTGCACCTTCCTTTTTAGACATCACCAGCTACATTTCTTCCACATTCACCTGTAAACCTCTTTCCGCCATAAACTTATTCACCCTTTCAACCATTTCTTTCATTTCTTCTTGTGTACGCTATACACACAACATTATCCACATATTACAATGAGCAAACCTTCTCTTTCCCAGGGATCCCCACTCCACACTCTCCGTTTCTCAACACCTTTTCCGAATCTGATATGTAAATATTAAACAAACTCCCGCTCAGAGAAATCCCTATCTTACTGCCTTATTGGAGATACATAGGCAGTATTAATTAATATTCAGTAAATATTAATTAAGATAGAAAGGTATGCAACAAATATTAAAATTTAGGCGGATAGTGATAGTGTTACGAGTGTAGCTTTATCGAGAGAAAATTAAAAGAAATGGCAAGGTACGAAGGTGCATTGAAGGTACTCAATTAGGATACCCAAAGCAATTCAAAGTGATGGGCACGATACACGGACTTCATAACCATTTGGACCGGCTAGACCTTGTCACATCCACAATCCTTCAAAGTGGTCCAGAATTGTGAAAAATAGAGACTCGTAGTCAACCCATCAAGTCGTTTGCAATAATTGTATACTTACCAATCGTAGATCATTTTCCCCATATATTAAAGCTGTTAGGTTATTTTCCATTCCATCAAATTCAGTCATATTAATTCATTATCGATGGAAATAGTTTGTAAAAGAATTGAAACTCTTTTGCACTATCTGCTGAACTATTTACGTACTGTTAAAATAATATTTCTTTGTAATAAATGGCAAGCTGATATTCTATTCTTGTAAGGAAATTGAGCTATTTACATTATCAATGTTGGAAATATTATCAAAGATAGTTTAATGTAATAATCACAAGTATAATAAAATTGTTTTCTTATCTGTTTAAAATTAATAGGTATTGCATTGAATGCAAAATTAAACACTTATAATAGAACAATTAGGCAATATTATTAAAAAATAGTACTCATTTTCATTCAATCCTTTTATTCGATTTTAATAGAATATTCAGTTTTGAAGTTATCATAAGTTAGACAATTGATTTTAGTACTAATAAAAAGCGAGGATTACTTTTTAAAAATTAAATCACAGTAAAAACATGTAACATTACTGATTATAATTTATATCGTAAAATTAGTACAACTTTCCTACTTAAATAGAAAAGATAAAATATCATAAATTTAGTCTCATAAGGAAAAAATATATTGTTAATTAGGAATGTGTTCTGCACGTTCACCTTAATTTTAATAAAAAAATTGTCTCATTTTAAATACTTGTTAAACTACAAGCACTGCTATCGGATTCTTGAAACTGAGTTGCAGAAAATTGCTTGATTGTATTATTTAAGTCTTCATCATCTAAAATATAAATTAAATATTTTTACACAATTTTTGAAACAGATTTGAGAAAATTTTATATTATTCTAATTGATTTGTCTTCTTATAACATATAACAATTCATTAACATTAAACAATTTCAAATCCACAAGCGATGTGGTCGTATTTGCAAATCGATCAAAAATACTTCTATTAAACACTAACTACATTCTGCCCGCATTCCCGCAATGATACAGACTTACCCAATATATGACGCGATGATACAGACTTACCCAATATATGACGCGATGTAACTGAAAACAATTTAATAATAAATAGTAAACAAAACGCTCGAACAACCAACTGAAAACTAACGTTGAATATCTACTTCACAGATAATATGTCATCTTTTTACCTGAAACAATAGGTCTATTCCTAACATTATTTTCCATTCTGGTCATCAAGCAAAACATTCAGACTTTTATAAATAAACAATGAAAATTCAAGAAAATAACTAAATGTCGTACGCTCAAAGGAAAATAAGTCTCGAAAAATAATCAACTAACACGATTTATAATCGTTGAACCATTTGACTCCGTCATGATCAACTAAACTTAGCCAGAAACAGATATGGTTAGGAAAATTCTTTATTTCACACAATAAGATGGGTCCCTTTTTTCAAGAATTTTATCAGGTATAGGAAATATTAACAAAGATTTTGTCACAAGTATGAGAAAAAACATATATGTTCCACTAAAATTCTGGCTTAACTTCTAACTACCAGAGTAAAAAGTACTCACAAACTTCACTTTAAATAAAATTTCGGCAAAATAGAAATAAAGTCAGGCACTGAAAAGCATCACCAATTTGAATAATTCCAAGAATTTTCATTGTTACATATAATAAAGGAAAACTTACCGGATTCCTCATCTGAAAAATGTCGGGGCGATAATTTACATCCTTTTGCTAAATAAGATTTTAATCGGTCAGTTGCAGCTAATATTAGACCGGTAAAGACTGGTGATGGACACATCGGTCTTGATACATACTCTGGATGAAACTGTACGCCAACGTAATATGGATGTTTTTCCAATTCAAATATCTCCATTCGTTCACCGTCAATATCGCGGCCGACAAAAATCAAACCAGCTTTCTCAATCTCCGCTACATATTTTGGATTCACTTCGTAACGATGTCGATGTCGTTCATCAATTTTATCTTTATTGCCATATAATCGTTTGATCACACTCGATCCATTACGATCATTAAATACTGTAGTTCGTTTCCCTAAGCGCATTGTGCCACCCATTTGACCATTATTGTGTTCCGGCATATCGATAATTATAGGATTTTTCGTTTCATCTGAACATTCAGCACTGTAAGCACCTTCCAGTCTTAAAACATTCTGACAGAACTCAACAACGGCCGTTTGAAAGCCCAAACAAATCCCCAAATACGGTTTACTATTTTTACGACACCAATTTGCTGCCGAGATTTTACCATCGACGCCACGTTTACCAAAACCACCAGGAACTATTACACCCCTGAAATAAATGACATAGTTTTAATTTTTGATACAAAATATTTAAAAGCAAAATATGCAAGAAATCTCCATACGGTTATTTTTTGTTTTAGAACATTTTACATACTTTTCTTACTCAATGAAACACATATCCAATTCAAACACATTCAAAATAAACTTCAAATAAAATGAAAAATACGTACGCGCTTTTCACTAAATCGCACCAAGCTTCATGATAAGCAGCCGGATTTTCTTTTGAAGTTTCTTCCTCCAAATTGGACGCCTCAACGAAACTGATTTTAGCACGACAGCCCAAAGCATTAGCTGCATGCTGTATAGCCCAAGTCACTGATGTATACGAATCGGCCAATCGAGTATATTTACCCACTATCGCTATATTTACCTGATTCCGAAAAATTGCATAATTTGAAAAGTAAGACTTAAATGACTATTAAACGTACTTCTTGTCGCAAATGGTCCAATTTCTCTGACAAATCCATCCATTGTTTCATAAATTTTCTGGCGGGAGGCATTGGATTAATTCCTAACTTCAAGCGTTCATTGAGATATTCCACAATTCCATGAGATTCCATGAAGATTGGCACCTATTAATTTATGTTTAATTCTAGTTATATTATAATGAACAATTATTACCTGATAAATGGAAGACAAATCCGGAATACAAATGACTTGTTCGGGAGCTACATGGCAGAAATTTGATATTTTCTCACGTACTCCACGATCTATAGGTTTTTCAGACCTACAAACGATGATATCAGGTGACAGACCTAAACCTCTTAATTCTCTAACTGAAGATTGAGTTGGTTTTGTTTTATGTTCGCCTGAAATATACAATTTTGAACAGACAGGCATCAGCAATTTTAATTATATAAGTGTGAATAGTATTATTTTTTTATTACTACATTATATTTATTTTTTATTAACCATTAATAAATATTAGGTTTTGTTAATAAAGTGAAGTGGACAACATCAACAATGTACTCATCGTTCATTATTGAAAACATATATTCTAAGAAAATCATATATTCATATATTCAAACCTTTCAGGAAAACAAAAAATTATTGAAATATAATATTTTATAATTCTAGAGTTTTTCAAATATTTGAGTGAAACATGAGAAATCCAATAGGGAATATACGCCAAGGAACATAAACATTTGAATGACTTATGTTCCCTTTCGTATACCATATACGTACGAAGTACATATGGGTATAAGAAAGATAGATTTATGTTTTGACAATTTTTTCTATTTCACCTTAGTACGTCTCTTGTATTCAAATCACTGCAAACGGTTCATACGTAATTCTCGAAGAGGAGGTCTTAAGGTACAATTTTTCATATAAAGTTTTTTCTAAAAAAAAAAATGTTTTCTTGTTTAATAAATTAAAAGAAGGCTCGATTTTTCGGTGGAGGTGCGTATGTACGTACGGATGTATGTTCAAGAATTTCTCCTTTCCTATGGGACGGATCTGGATGAAATTTGATAGACATGTGTAGACTATGAATCCGCAGAACAGTTTTCTTTTTTTTTTTATAAATCCAATATGGTGGACAGGACCCACTTTTTTGTTCAGAAATTTCGTACTTAAACTAATAGGCTGAAATTTTGCACACATATAGTACCTTGTATTATGCGTCGAATAAAAAAGTCCCATGTTGCCAAATTCTATAGGAAGCGGTATTGTCACGTTTGAAGTTTAACAAATTCTTTGAAATAACTCAGGAACGATAAAAGATAGGACATTCTAATAAACTTTATTGTATAGGTTATATAAAGGTCCTTCGAAATTTTTTTTCTAAAATCACAATTTAACATATATACAGGACGTTATTTTTTTGCAAATTTTAGGGTCCATTTTCCCGAAGTTTCGAAAGATTTTTTTTCCTTTCGAAGATACTTAATGATGAGATATAAACAGCTTTTAATATTAACTGAATTTAAAAAACTCGCATGTTATATCTTCGGAGTAATTTGATTTTGAAAAAAAAGTGTCAACCCTAAATATCTGGGTTCCTATGAAAGTTGGAAAAATAAAACTTACGAAACGTGTGTAAGACTAAGGGTGCTCAATTTTGTCACTATGAACAACTGAATATAATTACCTACTTTGAGCAATAAAAATAAATTTTCAACCACTTTCTAGTAACACCCTACATTTTTTTTTAATATTTTGGTAGTCCTCGTGATTCTATTTAAAATGATGGGGCCTACATGATAGCTCATAATGCAAAGTTACAGGAAAAATTATTTTACGTTGAATGAGATATAAACAGCTTTTGCAATTGAATATATGTTATTATCAGTGGCGAGTGCATATTATAATTTTGGGAGGGATTCAAAATGATTATTTTATTGAGAAATTGTTTTAAAATTAGAAGACTACAATTTCGCTCGCATATAGTATATTGTATTATACGTCGAATGAAAGTAGTGCCACCCCTGCAAGTGGTATACATCGCGACGTTGCGACATTTAAAATTTTACAAACTTTTTGATTTATTTCAAGAACTTAAGATAGGACATTTGAATAAACACTTGTTTTTTGTTTTGTAAACTTTGCGATCAATTTACTTGAGACCGGCTTTGTACTACGAGATCATTTAAAAAAGATGTTTTGTTTTCTTCCCTGAAGATGCCGTGAAGCTGATTAACTGCGAGTACAGCAAACATTGTGATTGTAGTCTCCACCAAAGCTTTCTTATTACTTGCAGTAAATAAAAGGTTTATGTCAAATGAGAAAACAAACAGGAAAGACGGCGACTTTATCATTCAGCAAGGTACGTTGCAAGTACGAACCCAACACCATGATAGCGTAAATTTTCCCGACTTCTAACAAAGATTTTGATTACTTCTGATATAAGAAAAATAACGCGGTTGTTTTATTCAGACAGCAGACTTCATTGTAGAATAATATGTTATTGATGTAACTGACGATTCTATAAAATTGAAGCTTTTGTATAAATAAACAGATAACTAAATTTCGTTACAAAAAGAAAACGATAGGTTATTACTTATTACAGTTAAAAGTACCTGTCGATCTAGGTTGGGGAACTAAAGATACATGAGCAGTACAAAAATTTTCTCGTTTCACACGAAACTGAAACTGTCTGAATGCCTCCACAAATGCCATACTCTCAATATCACCGATTGTACCTCCCAATTCGATAATACACACTTCAGGTGTTCTACCTGAGTCAGAAACCGGTACTTGAGCTACTCGTTCCACACATTCTTGTATAGCGTCTGTTATATGCGGTACAACTGTAACAATTTTACTATGTAACATGAGCTAATTACATATGTTGTAATAGTTACCTTGTACAGTTTTTCCCAAGTAATCACCATGCCTTTCCTTATCAATAACCATTTTATATATTTTTCCAGTCGTTATATTATTATCTCTATGTAATGTGATATTTAGAAATCTTTCGTAATTTCCTAAATCTAAATCGACTTCACCACCATCGTCCAATACATAAACTTCACCTGATATATGATTAAAATATTATTATTATAGAAAAACAGATTAAAATGTGTAATTTCGTGACATAAGATCAAATAGTTTATTTTATGCATTAATCAAATTGTATTACTCTATCTATTATAAATAGTTCGTACTTTTAAAACAAACTACAAGTTATTGAAAATTACCAATTCCAATAGTAGAAGAAATATTTAAAAAAATACGGAACTTCTTCAAATAAATATCGAGCAAAAGAAATCACTTAAATATTACTATTAAACTTACCATGCTCATAAGGTGAAAAAGTGCCCGCATCTAAATTAATATACGGATCAATTTTAACCGAAGTAACTTCTATGCCACAGCATTTTAAAATTGTTCCAAATGAACTGGAGATGACACCTTTTCCAATGCCGCTAATTACACCTCCAGTAACAAGAATATATTTAATATTTGACATTTTTAAATTAACGCTAGATTTAATTAAATTAAGTATTTTTCATTTAATTCAAACGGTTAATAATTATCTGGTTTAACGCTTTTTAACTTAATGTAAGAATGTTTAAGATTGAGGTTATGCATGCAGGCAAGGCATTGATTATATACTTAAATGACTAGTCTAACGACGTCGATTGGTTCCATAGCAAAAGTAAGAGAGATGGAGCTATATACGGCAATGCCAATGATGGAGCTATATAAGCATTTTACAGAGTCCATGAAAAGTGAATTCTAATAGACGTTTTTATTATTGTCAGATAAAATTTATATAAACTAATAAAAATACAATAATAATTAATCAAGTTAACTGAAATATTTTAACAACTAAAATCAATCAGAAATTGGTATGGCACTAATAAAAGGTTCCTAAAATTTTAAAATATTTTGAATCTACTGAATGTTAATAGCAGCTGTGCTAAATAAAATGCGAAGTTTAACAACTAAAATTAATCAGAACACTATGTTCCCTTAAAACTACATTCTTTAACATTGTTCTTAAAACTAGGTTCCCATGTACATTCAGTTCCCATGTACATCAATTTCAGTAAAATTATCGCTGCACAAAAATGAATATTTTGTGGACACAATTGATTCGTTTGGTTGCAATTAACCATCATTTATTTAATTACTGATCAGCTGGAACCTCTAGAAACGAAGTTTGATTGCTTTAATTTAATTAGAGTGACTTACCTGTGACATTTCCGACTAGAGTTTGATTTATGGACACACGCCGACAATTATAAATTATACCTTATTTGAAAGCTCTTGAGGCACAATGCACAGTATATCTTATCTTGGAGGCTCTTTTCGTTCAGAAGTTATAACCCTTCGAAGTGCGCCAACATGCCTAAAGGAAATAATTCATAAAACGCTTTAAAAACGATATTACTCACCAAAAATGCTTTATACCATAACTGTAATGTATAGACATTTGTTATAAAACATTAAATTTTAATTAATAATGTTTTTCATGCTTTATCTGAACTGTAACTGTTAAATAAATTGTAAACAATTTGAAGACGGTTTACAATTTATTTGACAGTTATAGTTCTGTATTAAATAAACCATGAAAAAACATTATTTATTAAAGTTTAATGTTTTATAACAAATGTCTATACTTTACAGTTATGGTATAAAGCATTTTTGGTGAGTAATATCTTTTTAAAGCGTTTTATGAATGATTTCTTTTAGGCATTTTGGAAGGGATATAACTTCTGAACGAAAAGAGCCTCCAAGATAAAATATACACCACTGTATATTGTGCATCAAGAGCTTTCAAATAAGGTATAATTTATAATTTTCAGCGTGTGCCCATAAATCAAACTCTAGCCACCTTATATGTATCTTTGATTTTTATACTTATTTATATTTAGTAGTTATCCTAATTAATTGTATAATATCAGCCCAATAGGTTGAGCTAAAAGCTTTATATATTAATTATACAAAGTAAATCACAAACATCTCAAAGGAAAACGAGGAAATCCTAGAACAAAACAACTTTACACTAATGAATGAACTTAAACCGGAATCAGTTACTAGAAATCCAAACTCGGATACAAATGGATCGATTATTGACCACGTTGGAACAAACACCAAGCAAAGGAATAAAACATGAACTACACGAATTTGCAATAACGGATCACAAGCTACTCATTACTGAGTGGGAAATGTGGGTAGTAAAAACAAAAGAGGAAAAAGTGATAGAGGAAGACAAAAGAGGAAGAGTGATGAAAGAAAAAATGGACTATAATAAATTAAAAAATTTGTTAATAGAATATATTAACAAGATTAGCAACATCACGTGGTGCAATTTAATAGAAACTATTCAGAGAGCAGTAAAACAAAGTACTAAAATACAAAGATATAGAAGAAGAGAAGGCAATGGCTGAATAAGGAAATAATAAAGAAAATGAGACTAAGAGACTTATACTATAGAAAGAAAAAACTGGAGAAGACAGAAAAAGCCAAAGAAGACCGAAGACAAAGAAGACAGACAAAGTTCAAGGAACAGAAAAAGGTAGTAGAGGAAAGTATAAAGATAAGAAAGAAAGGAACAACAGAAAGAAAAATAAGTGCAGCAATAGGAAACTCGAGAAAAATCTGGAATGTAATGAATCAAGTAATCAGCAAGAAGAAAAAAACGCAGGGAAAAGCAAATTATCAATTAGAGATCAACAAAAAAATTATAAACGAACCGAAAGAAATAGCAGAAGAATTTCACAATTATTTTACAAGCATAGGGAAAGAAGTAGCACAGAAACTAAGCAAAAACCAATCCAAAATAAAAAAAACACAATTAAAAAGACTTCTCAGAATCATTCGGTATGAGACTTATGTGACGAGGATAAAACATTCCAGATAATACAAAATTTGAAAGAAGAAGCATCGCGAATATTAACTCCAATCAAAACAGTTCTAGTAAACAATATAATAACAACTGGTATATACCCAGACATTTTAAAACACACAACAACCATTCCCTTTCATAAAAACGGATCAAGCACAGAATTAGGCAACTACAGCCACATAGCACTAACATCAGTATTAAATAAAATAATGGAAAAAATAATAAAAACAATACTTATGAATTACCTCAAAAAAATTAAGTTTATTTCAAACTCACAATATGGATTCCAAGAAAAGACAAGTACAGAAAACGCTGTAAATGACTTATTAGATAAAATAGAGGGTCAACTTGACGAAGGAGCCATAACAATAGCAGTATTTATAGATTTAAAAACAGCATTCGATACGGTGTCACATGAATTACTATTGGAGAAACTGTATAAAATAGGAATACGAGGTATACTATACTGCTTATTTAAAACTTACATCACGGGAAGAAAACAATCTACAAGAATAAACAAACAAGTAAGCACAACTAAAGGCACTGAGTACGGCATACCGCAAGGAAGTATTAGGCCCTATACTGTATTTAATATATATGAATGACATGGACTACATAGAAACTGGAGGATCACAATACATTTTTGCAGATGACAGTTGTCTCGTGTATACTGGAACGAACATTGAAGAAACAGCAAAGAAAGCAAATAAAGAACTAGAAATTATAAACACATGGATAAAGGAAAATTTACTAAGAATAAACCCGGTTAAAACTAAATACATAGTATTGAAACAAAAAATAAAGACGTTAAAAAACCAATATCGCCATTAATGATCAGAAAATAGAAGAAGTTAAAAGCATAACATATCTTGGGCTGAATATTGACAACAAATTAAGTTTGAATAATCACGTGAACAAAGAGGAAATAAAATTGCTCCCATGTAGGAATATTAAAGAAAGCAAGGTATGAACTAAATCAGGAACTCCTAGAGAAAATCGCAATTGCACATGTATATAGCCATATCCAACACCATATGGCAGCATGGGGAGCAACGAGCCAAAGAAATAGAAGAATTCAGAGCTTGCAATCAAAGACCATAAAGAACATAAAAGGTCACAAGATGACTACAAGAACAAAGGACATACACACCAACAGGCCTACAGTAAACTCAAAAATAAAATACAGTCAATTTATGAATATACTGCAAATAAAAAGGGGAATTACAAAGAGCAAAATTAAGCTACAAATGACAAATAACATACCTAAGCATAACACCAAGGGAGTAGACAATATAAAATTAGACACACCGCGAACTAACATAGGTAAAAAGAGACTCAGATATGCACGAGCACTAGAATATAAGAAAATGCCAAGACATACGACCAATTAAAAATCTGAAATCGCTGAAGAGAAGAGGCAGGGAGTACTACATACACAAACAGAGTACGGAGTGCTAATCCGGTATGAAAGTCCAAAGTGCAACGTGCAATTCATACAAATTTGAGCCGCCTAAACGACCCTCGATTGCTTTCGTTAAATTTGACGGATTCTATAAAATGAACCTTTGCGTCACGCTCGGTCGCTGGACTCCTTGGTCCAGCGAACTTAAAATTTGAATTATAACTTAATCTAAAAGAATTTTATCTTAGACATAGTGTTATGTTTAGATTACAACGTGTTACGTTTAGTTACAAAATAGTTATAGTTACACATCAATACATTACTAGTTAGTTTTTAATATTAGTTAGTATTATTTAAACTTCGGAGCCATGTAATACTACTCATAATGTACATACATGTTGAAGTTAATCCTCTTCTTCAAAAATTGTTTTGGTCTTGACATTAGGCCTTCTATCCATTATTATCCGTTACCGCAATGAAATCTACAGCCCGCCGCTTATGTAACCGGTAATTGCAAACCCATTCCGGATGTAAAAAATATTGTGTAAAAACATTTAACGAAACACGTTTTCACATAAAAAAGCTATAGTCAAGATTTTACGAAAATTAACACAATATATTTAATTACACGAACTCCCGGTGCAACGCTACCGTTGAAGGTCACAACTTAATATTTACTTTATAACTTTATAATTCAGTCTAGCACGCTTAGGAAAGTTTAGTTAATAAACTATTAAATTGGTAATAATTTAAATTATCCGTGACTCTTAACTTATTAGAATTAAGTATATACCGGATTCCTGTATCAGTTCCTTTTACTCCTATAGTGATATATTCAGCTGAAAACATGTTTTCTGTTGATCCTATGTTGTGTTACCGAAAAGATGAGGATTATGGGAATTGGATAAATGGGAGATTAGAATACATCTTCACACCATCCGGGTCCATGGAGGTGGCTGACTTTTGTTAAGCACAGCACTTAGACCACGGTAGGATGAACAATAGAGATAACAGAGGTATATGAATGGATTGATGAACAACGTATCGAAGATGAATAGTGTCGACTACTGAGTTACGTTAACAGCGTCACGCCAAGAGACGACAAACCGCGTCAAAGAAGGATTTCTTCCACACAAAAAAGAGGAAATATATCGTGTTCCATAAGTTTGGAACAGAAATGTTCTCTTTGGAATGTGTAAAGGCTACATGCGAAAAAGGTGTGGTTCAGAGATCCATAGGTTCCACATTCACATAACGGGTCAGGATTAACGTTAATTTTAAATAGGTGTTCCGGGTATGTGGCGAGTCCAATTCTAATTCGGCATATCAGAGAAATCGCATATTTTGAGGTAATATTTAAATTACAAAACCAAGGTTTTTTCTGAATTCTAGGATAAAGGTAATATAGACGCCTACTATTGGAGCAGTTCTGAGCTTCCCATAGACATTGCCATTGATTGAGTAGATCCTGTCGGAATTTAGTGAGTTCGGTATGTGAAATTTTGATTGGATTAATTTGAAGAGAATGACCTGATTTAGCAATAGAGTCCGCAGTTTCGTTTCCAGGTATGCCTGAGTGACTTTTAACCCAACATAAATGGATATTGTAGTCTACCTTGGACTAATATTGCAATAGTGATTTAATTCTAAGTGTTAAACAATTTGCAAACGCATAGTGTGAATTAGAACAGACATTCTGTATAGAGCTTAGTGAGTTAGAAAAAATAACAACTCTTTTAATATTTAGGTTCACTATTGTTTTTATTGCCCTTTTAATCGAATATAGTTCAGCATAAAAGATAGAGCATTCCGCTGGGATTTTGAGTGCCAGTTTGTAATCCATAGCGGGAATATATATATTCCAACAGAAACCGAATTATGTTCGCTTAGTAATACTGAAGCATCTGTATATATGGCTGTGTAATTAGTGAAACGAGTGTTCTTGAAATTAAAAAAGTTTTGTTTAACTTCGAAGGAAAATCCACTTCATAACAAGGTAATGTGTTGTTTGAAATAATGCCTCCTCTTAAAGGGATGAGGTACCTGTAGCAATTCATTAGCGGAGATTATAATGATTTACTCTCTAGATTTCCACCATCTGTATGAGGTAGCAATTGTGCATCTTTTCTAAAATGGGAGAATCTATCCGGTGCATTGAAGCCAGGTATTTTTTCCCCAAATATTCCGTACTTAGGTGTATTGGAGGGGAACCACTTTCTACTTCCAGAGAATTGATAGGAGAGGATTCCATCGTACCGATACATGCTGGAAGAGCGACATTTTGAATTTTAGTAATTCTTACAAGATAAGTTTTGCTTGTATCCTGATATATTATCGACCCATAATCTATTCTAGATTTAATAAACGAGTTATAAAACAGTAAAAGGCATTTAGGGTCCGATCCCCACCAATCTCTGGTAAGGGACTTTATGATGTTCATGCTTTTAGAACACTTTATAGTTAATTGTTCTATATGTGTATCAAAGAGAAGTTTTCTATCCAGCCAAATGCCTAGAAATATTTTGTGAGTGATATTAGGGATTTACCAGTTTTCAATTTTGAAGTTTATGGTGGGAGTTCTATTCGATTTTGAAAATACTATAGTAGAGCATTTATGTGGAGATATAGTTAGGGACAGAGACAATACGTAGTCATTTAGCTTGGAGAGTTTTTCATGTAATATACGAGCTACTTCTGTTTTATCGTTTCCTTCTGTTTCATGTAGATACATATGTCGTTTGCATATTGTACAATCTTGACGAGCGTCTTCACAACAGAATGAATTTTATATGTATAGAGGTTAAATAAGATAGGACTTAAAGATGACCCTTGTGGCAAACCGATCCAGCTCTTTCTGTTTTCTATGTCTCCTCTGATGTTTATTATTTTTTCAGATGAGTCCGGAAATACCTCCCACGTTGCACTTAGTGAAATGTCGTTGGAAATAATAGGTAGGTTAACAGCGCTTTTACTTTCTCTAGGCCCTGTGATTCTAGTTGGGGATCTATTGTTTAATAGAACCATATCCTCCACGTCTAGTGCCTCCTGAAGAGATTTCCCATTGAAATTTTGTGAAGAGCTTCCCCAAACCGCGTGATTAGCGATAAAATCGCCCACTATAAGAGATGGACATTTATTGACTTCAAAATACTACACCAAAATTGCTTGGGAGTTTGAATATGAGGTGGAACATAAAGACTAAATAAAGTTAAATGATTATTCTTGTAGGATAATTTAATGCAGCAAGATTCGATCTCCTGAATTGGAATATTATGTTCGATTGTTTAAGAATTTGTTTTTGACAAAAATGGTTAATCCACCGCCTCTGCCCAGGATTCTATCTTTTCGAATAATTTGATAACCTGAGGCTTTGGACAAATATTTCCGTATGTACAACGTTTGAAAATATTTTTACTCTGCTGGGAATGTATGTTGCATCAAAAGTGGCCACAATGGATGAAGTGGCAATGAACTTGACGTTGTCGTCCTCCATTACCCTTCTGTTGAATCTCTTGACTCCAATAACTTTTATTGAGGTTGGATCGAGAGCCTCCAAGTTGTCAAAGATTTCCTTACAGCTTAGGGAATTCTGGATATCTCTTATTATGGCACTAGCGGAGACTAGATGCTAAGCTAAGAAATGTATTAGCCGATACAGAGCTAAAAAATTCTATAGAACTTTTAAATTTCCCTTTTCTAGAGGTAGCTTTAATTCCGTTTATATTTTCCTTTTCTAACAAAAGTTTCTCTAACATCATAGGATGTTGAAAATTAATATTATCATTGTCACCCTGCACATATTTGGGGAGGCTTGGTGGTTTTTGAATATGACAAGCATTGGACTTTAATTTCACCCGTCTCCTTGTCTTCGAAATATTGATACGTGTTGAATTTGTCGTTATCACAAGAACTGCTTTTAAGTAATTTTGATGGCGGGATCATCGAAGAATCGGGAGATGCTGGAATTGATTGAATGGAATCATTAGCATTCATGTTATTAGTGTTCATGATGTTAACATGTATTTGAGGAAGAGAATCATGAGAAATATCCCTTTTGGCTCCCTGGTTGCGTTGAGCATATATTTACCAATAGGTGTGAATATTTTTTACATGATTTAAGTTAATAATTTTATATTTAAAATGTAAGTGAATATGACTAGAAAAGTTGTTTATATTCAAATATCGCGTACGTGTAAGTTTCGAGTTTTCATTTAACACCACGTGTTATTAATTGATAGATACCGCAGTTAACGGTTAGAGAGAGAAAAACACTCTTATACTAACGCGTGCTTGATATCGAAAAACATGAAGTTAATAAAATTCAAATCAATGTAGAATGTCAAACGAATATATAAAATGCTAACATTCAGGCAACCCCACCAGTCAGTTATTTTATTAAATCTAAATGTGATCAATGTGTCAGCAAGACATTGTATTATTCTGATCAATTCTGATAACCAACACAACTAATATGTTATATAGGTTGTCTAAGTAATTTTTTTTAAATATTTTTAATTTAGTTTCTATCATTCTATACACGTTTAAATAGTTATGTTGTGAATGCGAGTCCAAAGGTATGCCACTACATTGAATTATTTTTATGCATCTAAATAAATGCAACAAGTGGTTTCAATTTTTAGGAAACACCCATTTTTTACACAGACTTTTCAATTTATCCGAGAATTTATCCAGAACGGTCTAGTTTGAATATAATGGCAGGACCATTAAAATGTAAAATAGGACCTTCAGTACTAAATGCGGATTTATCACAATTATATAAGGAATCCCAACGCTTATTAGATAATGGAGCTGATTACCTGCACTTGGATGTTATGGATGGTCATTTTGTACCTAACCTCAGCTTTGGACATCCAGTCGTTAAATGTTTACGAAGTAAAATACGGAAGGCATTTTTTGAAACACATATGATGGTATCGTGTCCAGAAGATGTAAGCTTTATCATCTGAACTGAAATTATGTTTTACATCTTTTTAATAATGTATAAAAAAATTACATTCTACCAATTGTGATTGTTAAGTACCTAACATTTATAATTTACAATCTGAAGGCAATTATAGCTATAAAATGACATCTGTGTAAATAACGTTTAACCGTTTTATCATGTTTGTAAACTGTTTTACTTCTCAGTTGTAGTATCTCATTCGTAAGTCGACGCAATGTACTCTGGCAAGATTGCGCTTAAACAAATATTTTTTCCAGTGCATGATTCCAAAAAAGTTTTTTTATTTCTGAACCTGCGTAAGCTTATCTCCTTCGAGCTAATATCACGTGCACATCATTCAATAAACACCTAATTCTAATTGCATAAATTTATTGAATGTCCGAATTTATTTACTCTCAATAAAATTTTACTTTCCCAATTAAATATAGTCAGTTAAAATGTATTTTGCTGAAATTACAGTTTAAATTGGCGATTTACTGAAAATTAAATCACCTTTAGTTATGCATGAAAAGTTGTAATTTTTTTTATTAAATGGACAAAATATGATATAATTATAAAGAATTAACAATGTTCCAGTGGATTGAACCTATGGCCGATGCTTGCGTAGACCAATACACATTTCACATAGAACCGGTTAAAGAAATCATGAAAACATGTCGTCGAGTTAGAGAGGCTGGAATGAAAGTTGGTTTAGCGTTAAAACCGGACACAGGGATTGAAGCAGTAATATATAAAAAAAATGTATAAAAGATGTATTAGATATAAATCTTGATGCTTACAATTAGGTACGTCAATTTATCGATCAAGCCGACATGATTCTAATAATGACAGTAGAGCCTGGTTTTGGAGGTCAAAAATTTATGCATGATATGATGCCCAAGGTTCAGTGGCTGAGACATAATTATCCCTTATTGGACATCGAAGTTGATGGAGGTGTTGGATTAAATACAATTACTGCCTGTGCCGAAGTGAGTATGCATACTTACGCAAGTTTGTTTAGTTTTTTTCTAGTTATCTAGACATTTAGTATTTTCATTGTATTTTTCTAAATTATACAAAGTGCCCCTCCTGTTATTTATGAAACTGATATTTCTTGGAAATTTCTTCAATCATTGATATTTTTTAGAATAGTTTGCATCGAGATATAGTATCATAAATTTAAATTGTTGAATATTGTTTTTATAACGTGATCCATATTAAATTAATTAATGATAAATTAACGTATCGGATTCACTATTATGTTGCTTTCCGCGACTAGTTTCGAGGCAATATAATAGTGAATCCGGTACGTTAATTTATCATTAATTAATTTATATTGTTACAAATGCTTTATCGCTTTTTGAACTTTTTAAAAAGGAGGTAAAGAATCCTTACAGCTTATTTGTTTTCAACCAGTTCAGAATTTAATTCTTGATTCTTTCCAAAATTTTATGAACAGGTGGCATTTGACTTATTTTGAGTACAAGATCTTCACTGGTATTAGTGGATTATTGATCTGCAAATAATTTTCATTTTGTTCATAGTTTTGAGGAATTGATAGATACTTCCAGGGGAAGCTGAACTTCCAGGAATGTTAACTGCAGCATTGAAATGCACAGTCAGTCCTCTAATAACTATCTAATACTATATAGAAGACAAACTTTTTGCAATTTGATACTTCTCGGATCTATCAATTTTAAGTTGTTTTGACACCAACACCCAGCGGTATATTTCTTGACTGATTTGCCTTGTTACGATATTACCTAGAACTATTACTTTGTATCGTACAAAAGACAAAGTAAGTGTCAAAACTCATATGATGAAAATAAAGCTGATTCATATTGCTAATCTCTTCTTATTTTTGTGCATTTTTTATGTTCCTCTCATATTGCTGCATAGTAATAGACCTTTTCAAGGGCACCAAAAAGTGGTATATCGTGTTCTTTCAATGTGTCTACTTCATCTGTACTGCTGTCATATCATGTTTTGTAACTTGCATTAACAAACTAAAAATATTTCTGTAATATCATACGCTATTGTATAATACAAAAGAAATATTTTTTTTCAACATGGAGTTAATCTGAGGTCGAATCAACCATTACAGTAAATATACTTTGCAGTTCTATCCTTCAACAATTGAAGTATATCCAGCAATTAATTTGTTTGGGAATTGGCGCTAAGATAATGTATTTGTTGTCGTAATCCCTATTCTTTAACTTGCAACACATGTTCTTTTAGAAGGTCCCGGTGAGATAATAACACTATAACTTCCAGAAAATATTCATTACCATTTGCACCTACTTGATGATAAAGATAACGAAGATTTTGGTCAACTACTCAAGGCTTCATTCATTAATGAATAATCCAATATTGTTATGTTTCGGTTCATAATATTGTGCCACTTTGACGGATTACGTTCCATTCGAAGCCCCCAATAGACTGTCAATGCTTTTGTCAAATGATAGGTACCTTTCTAGTCCTGGCAGGTATCTTTTCTTGCACTCGTCAATCCAGCTAGCTAGCACTGCCAATGAGTATTACTTTTGTCATATTGGGAGATGAGTTTAAATTTTTTAAGTATAGATTTTAATGCTGAGATTAAGCTGCAATAAGGTTTTCAACATTTTTGATACGGAAAGTGAAATGATGCGTGTACGTTTACTCCAGTTAATCTTGGCTGTTTTCACAATTTACTCTTCAATATGGTGGAATACTTTCGGGAAAATGTGGTTATGTATATCTTTGGGATTGTAGGAAAGCCTAGGTTCATTGAATGGAAAGCCAGCATGATCTTTACTAATGCAGTTTTCTATATCAATTTGAAAAGGTGCATTTTTTGCAAGAAGTCCAATAGCAATTCTAGTTTTTGACCTGATGTTACCTAGATACCTGGATTTCGTAAACCATATTTGAGCTAAACACACACAAACTCTATTGTATGAAGTATACATTCAATAATTTTAATTTGTTGTCAACTAATTTTTAAAGAGTAAATAGAAGTGAATCTGCTTTTTATGCAAGCAAACATAGATATTATTTTTAATAAATACGTAATATCAATAATCACAACAAATGTCGTTAAAAAAGCGGTTTGTTCAAGATGTATGGCGCCAGATTTTAGAACGTGCTGCAAGAACGAGAGAAAATAGGGTGGTTAGGGTTCCAATGACTCTATAGTCGTCTTCATTGCACTTAATATCTCAGTACAATGCTGCCTTAATCTTACCTACTACTCATATAAGGTGCGTAATACCTACATCAACAACGATCGGTATGCAACATTAAGAACATCAACTACTACATGTGAAGCTGGTTGCATTCAAAAACTAATAATTCATAGTACGAATTCTCATTTCTATCAACAGCCGGCTTGTGGCTTAGTGAATTAGTCTCGGTTTTAAAAGCCTTGTTGCTCCCTTATAATAATGGGTGAAATGGCGCCATTCATCTTGAACAAGCCGCTTTTTAAAGACATTTGTTGTGATTATTGACATTACGTATGTATTAAAAATATGAACAATTTTTCCTTCACGGGTCTTCTTTAACTTCCGGGCTTTTTGTGAGGCCCTGAAACGATGTACCGGCTGTCACTCACCATAGACTTGTTTATAACTATTTCTGTATATTTATGTAAACTTATATATTTACACTTATTAATATTTATTTAGTATAAATAAAATTGTACTTATTATTTATTGGTAAGAATTAAACTTTTTCCTTCTCTTTTAAACTTTGTTGCAGGCTGGTGCAAATTTAATAGTATCAGGCACTGCCATAATTAATGCTCCTGACCAAAAATCTGTAATAGCAAGTTTAAGGGAAACTGTTGAAAGTTCTATACATAAATGTAGTGTTTAATCATTTCTAATTTTTTATGTTAACTGCATTCTCCTTTCTCCTTTTTAAACTAAGAATAAAGTAATGAATTCAACGAAAATCAAAATATTAAAACCAAAACATTTTTTAGACCTACAAAATTTTATTGACCAGTTGTAACTATATTTTTTGCAAAAGGTTTTCGTACAAATCTTTTGACGTAAATTGTGATATAAAGAAATACGTTCCAAGGAAAACAGATCTCTGAGAATGTGTTCATAACTTTTTACATGGTAACACATTTAACAGGTAAAAGTTTTTTTTTGTACGAGATTTTTTTATTAATTGTTTAAAACTCCAGAATCTCGCAGAATCGAAATTTTTTAATGATCTTTCTGTAAAATTATAACTCTTGTTTGTTTTAAAAATAAAAATAAGTTAATTTCCCTTGAACCATTTTATATTTACATTATTCTCTATACTTTCAACATTTTTTCTTGTTTCTTATTTTAAAATCTGCATTTATCTATTATACTTTTTATTATTAGCATTTCAAATCAACGTGATAAAGAAATGAATATTATGTGATGAAAGCTATTACTTCCGTTAAACTAGATAATAAAATATGGTTGATAAATCTGTTATGTATATGTTATTTAATCTGTTGCGAAATGTCTTCAAATGTAGAAATTAGAAGTAATTAAATGGGTATTATGTTATAAAATGGGGGCTGCTTAACATAATATACGTTATGAATATACTGTTAACGAATTTAATACATTTATGTTAAATATATTATAAGGTTGTAAGCCATCGGACAGTAACCAAATGATAAAAAGAGAAACATAGTTTTATTATACCTTAAAACAGCTTTTGAATTTCGATGGAATTAGAATTAGCTATAAAAATTGAGACAGTACACAATCTTCGAAATAAAACAAAAATTGTTTATCCTAACAAGGATTATTAAAAACATTATTGAAACTAAAATAAAACTTCGAGAAAACCAAACGTTTATTGCAATAAATTTTGTAAATTATCTTTTTAATTGAAATGTTTTGGTGCCATTGAAGCATTTTTTTCTTCTCAAGAAGTTTTATCATATTTGATGGCATTATGGTGCTGAGTTTTTTTTATAAATAAAAGAAAATAAATCTCAAGATAAATTGTAGATTTTGAATTTACAAGTTTAGCTTAGAGTATTGCTTTGAGTTACTTCTTGCCAAGATACTAAATTGTTTTAAAGAACGATTTTATGTTCACATTGTTTCAAAATTCGATTAAAGCGATAAAAGCTACAAATTGATATATAATTCTTCCTATAATAGGTATTGAAACTAAACAAATCTTGGCATTTTCTTTGTCAGTCTTTGAATTTAGATTACTAAAAAAGCAAAATCGTGAAGGGCATATTATTCTTATCTTTCATGTACATCATATCATTGCTTAGAAAAGATACATAAGTCATCAAAATTTTCGATTTTGATAAGCATTTGGAGGATTCGCAGGCCCAAGAAAGGTGCTTTATGACCGATCAGAACGGAATCTGATGAGAATAAGCTAAGATTTGCGCAATTAAAACCAAACCTAGGCTAAAATTTTGCTCATGTAGTAGATTATAATCTGAATTCAATGGAATTATTTCGATTGCAATATCTTAAATTAGCCAATATAGGGTTTAGTCCCAAACTAATAAAATGGTTAGAAAGCTTTCTGAAAGTAAGGAAACAAAGAGAAAGTGGCGAATTGCTTGTCTGGAGAAATTGATGTTCTCTCGGGTGTGCCTCAAGTTTCCCATTGTGCACCGATCCTATTCAATTTATTTATAAATGATTAAAAGCCTCACTAAGTTGTAAGTTTCTGATTTTTGCTGATCAGGTTAAACTTTTCAATGTGATATCATCTCATAATGACATAACAGATCTGAAACAAAATATAAATAACTTACAAATGGGCAAACAAGAACAAGCTTTGTTTGAACTTATGGAAATGCTCTAGTATAACCTTTTATAGAACCAGCGTGTTTGGATTCATCTTATAAATTAAATCAATTGACTAAAGTAAACACCATTCGGGCCTTAGGAGTCTATTTTGATACAAAATTAACATGGATTGAACATATAAATTCAATTTCTCGAAAAGCCAACAAAACGTTGGGTTTCATTAAACGTAATGCAATGAAATGTAACGTCCAAACAATTAAGACTGTTTACATAAGCTTAGTTAGGAGTGGACTTGAGTACTGTTCAATTATTTGGTTGCCATACTATCTGATTCACATTTAAAAAAAATCGAGCGAGTACAAAACAGCTTGCTAAGATACGTGGCTTACAGGATGAATTTTAATATCATGATTATACTACGATATCTGGAATCGTCTGCTTGTCTTCGTTGGAATTTAGAAGGATAGTCATCGATCTGTGTACCGCTAAAAATCATAAATGACACGTTCAACACTCCAGTTATTAAGCAATAATATATTTATTAGTGTTCCTCGGCATGGCTTGCACAGACACGATTTATTTCATTTAAAAATTCATTCACATAAAAATCTTACGCAACTATCGAAAGTTCCTTAAGACTTATTAATACCTTAAATTTGGATATTTACCACCTGTCATATTCAATGCTCAAATCGATAGTTCAGAGATCTCTACTACTCTAATCGACTAAATATAATAATAGTTAATTTAATATTGTATTATGGTAATATACTTAAAACAAATTAGAATCGAAATGTATAAACATAAACAGCATGAGTTGTTATACCAAGTAAATAGGTTCACTATCCCTAATTATAATTAGTCAGTCAAATGTAGTTTAGTTATGTAGTCCAAATTTCGTTGTTAACACTATTATATATTTTTTCTATTTATCGATACCAACCAAACTGTAAAACATGATTTTACACTGTATATCTATTTTCTAGTGGGGTCAACCCGTAAATAAACGAAATAAATCTTCAATAGGGCGCAGCAATGTCGACATGTTTAAAATTTAAAAACTTGTTAACTTTAGGCAATATTTCAAACTATCCAAATAAAACATTCAACCAAATTTTGATTTAAAACTTTCAATAGCTCACATAATCGCCTTTTATAAACGTGTTGAGACCTGTCTTAAAATAATCGTTAGTTCCTAAAACAACTCTCTTATTTTATCGAATCGAATTTAAACGTTTGAATAGATTTTGGAAGGGTTCTTGTGAATTCTACTACTCATTCAACTACTGCATTTTTCATGGCATCGACTACTGCAATTTCATAACACTTTTGGAAAAATGTTGATGGGAGTTAAAAAAGATCTGTTTAATCTTAAAAAAGAATATTATAAATGTATATATACATTATCGTAAAAAAGTATTTATTTCAAAATGTATTTAAAGTATTTATTTCAAAATTAATCAAACGCAGCTGGATCATCCATAGCAGCAGCATTATTCGCATCCACAACTTGATCTGAAAAATCTTTTTTTGAATTCTTTTTAAATCTTTTAGATTTGTATTCTTCCTCGTCTTCTTCATTGTGAAAGAATTCTCGTTGGCCGTGCGTCTCTTCACTCGACGCTATTAAATCATTTAGCATGAATCTTGGTGCAGGATTTTTGGGCAATAATTTTGTACGCAAATTTGCGAGTGTTATTAATACAGATTCTTCTGTTCTAAAATTAAATGCAGACAATTGATGGTTTTATTAGTAGCAAAGTCGGCATTTTTTCCAAATTGCAGCGCGCAGTTCATTACCTGATAGTTCTAACGCCTTGTGTGGGTACCACATTTAAATATTTATCGAATAGATCTTCCGGATTTTTATTTTCGAGCATTGTATCCGACTTCATAGCACCTTCAATTCCGTAACGTCCACCGAAAACAATGAGCACATGCTCATACTTGGAACCCTTTAATTTTGTAATTGATTCACCACGATCGGAAGTGCCAACCGTCAAATCATATCTGCAAATCGATATCAATTATCAATATTCTCACATCTGTTTACTAATATACCTTAACCAAGATTTTACAGTATTTGAACAAATTACCCAAAATAATAAAATGTCTAGAAAAAATTAAATACTAGAAGTATAAATTTATAAGTCACTAGTGGCATCAGATTGAATTAAATAATAACTAGATAAGCAAAAACTAAAAATATATAAACAAATTGCACTCAAAAGTAAGGGCAAGGGAAGCAAGGGTGCAATTGCACACAAAAGGAAGGGCTGTTGGTCAGCATCGATGTTGAATCATTTAGAACATTTTATATTATAAGAAAATACCGCATAATTTAAAGAAGAGGCTCAGCTTGTAAAAGGAGATAAAAGTAATATTCACTTATAGGAGTAACGATAACTGATTATGTAAAGCTTTGCGAGGATAACGAATAAGTCTTGAAAGTGATACGAAAGAGAAGCCGGTGTTCTCAATAACGCAAATGAAGTTTATAAGAGACGAGAAAACTGCAAATTACCATTATGACATTAAACTCTATGATACAACAGGAATTGAGTAACCGGAGAAAACTACATTATTATATATAGACTTTTAGCGTACGTTAGATAAACTAGCTAGGAACAGATTATGGGGAAGAATAAACGCGGTTGGTATAACCAAGAAAATATAGTATGTGATATGTATGAAGGGTTGAAATAGAGGGCAGGAGCAGTAGGTTAGTGTTGCAAGATATATTATGTAATGGACAAATGGTTGGCCGTGATTATGTAAATAGAAAAACCATGGTCTGTTGGATGAACGGTGTACATATTTTATGTATAATAAACAAGAGCGATGATAAGAACTGTAATATAAAGAGTATAAGGGTACGGAAAAACGAGAGGACTGATCGTGAAGTTACATTAGGTAACAGTATGTGAAAATGCTAGCTAATAAAGGTAAGTAACAGAGGATCTATCAAACTCATTTAAAACGTAATATAGATTGAAAAAAAGTCCATGTCGAAAACTAATGAAGTAATAAAAATCCTACATACCCATATCCATCCTGATAAGGACACTTTCCAATAACTTGTGATAAAGAGTTCGCTATTCGCACGTTGTAGCCCCAATATACACCAGTAGTTTTTCTAGGTATGTCAGGGGCAACAACATTTCCTCGTAAACATTTTTTAGTACTCTGATTCGAATGCATTTGTACTGTGCATCTCATTCCACTGGGTATTTCATGATCGATTAAAACATCTTTGTTAAGACCTACGTCTATATAACTAATATCTTTCGAAGTGGCGTGATTCGCTTTAACAACACCTTCCCTAGAAATATTCATCAACTTACTTAACTTACGAAAAAAATGAATTTTGGCAAATTACCGAAATGGGAATTTACTACGTGGTCTTAGATGATGTGGTGTGTCTAATGGTAATAACAATCCAGCATATTTCAAATCATCTGTTAACGGAAATAAATGTTTTCGTATATATTGTGGACATTCAAGATATTGCAACAGTGTGGCTAATTTCTTGCAATTTTCACTGATAGTAGTTTTCTTATCATCAACACCAACAATTTCTATATCATCTAAATACGAAAACAATATTATATGAATTTAAAAACATGAAAAGAATTATAAATTAATAAATACTTGAAAACATGGGATATGATAGGAATTTTGATGATTGAATAAAAATAGATAAACTATCATAATACATAAATATTGACCATGCGAGTCTAATTTGGAAGTCGATTATTTATCAAAAAAACTTAATGTCTATGACTTTACCTGTAGCATTATATCCATCATCGTAAACGATTATTTCATCCACTTGATATATACTTGCAGTTCTGGCTACTTGTGCAGCTAAATAGCTCTTCAGGTGTGGTGTATGTACACTTTCCAAAATCGAACCCGGTACTGCAATCGAAATAGTTGATAATATTTTCGTTTCACTGCTTTTGACATCCTCCTCGCTTACTTTATTAATGTCTTGCGATTGTAGTAAATCTTGGACCTTCTTCTCTTTCTTTAATAGTTTACGCATATAACGTTTAGGCATTGTCTATCCAAATGTTTTTAAAGGTTATGATCACAATCACAGTTTCTTATTTTTAACGTTGTCATACTTTCGCCAACTTAGAGCTATCTCCGACCAAAATCACAGAGTGATTGTTATCTAGTGATTACTAATTACCTCCTATTGCTTTAAAACTATTAATGCTTTATTGTTGTAATATACTTAATTATAGTCGGCCTACTTCTGCTGTGTAGGCTTCACCGACTATATGTTTTAACGTCGAGCCTCTGCCATCGACGCTGATAAGTAGGGTATCAGATAATTTCGATTTTACCAACCTTTATTGATTAACTCGTAAAGAGATCTTTATAGTGCGTGCCAACCCGTACACACGACCGAAGTTTTGCATCTACCCCTACAGATGTGCATAATATTTTATAGTTACCTTCCTCCTATAATTACCGACCTCGTTTCGTGTGTTGCCTAGATTCGATTAACAACGCAAACCATTGTTTAAGCTGGGGATCGGACCCGAGACTCTGCGGTGGAAGTCATGCACCGTATCCACATCGCTACGGCGTTGAACTACTTTTAGAATCTAATTTTGCCATCAGTGCAATTATTTTGTGGGCGCCGTAGGGTATTTGTATGATGCATGACTACCAATTCAGGAGCCCGCGATTTGGCCCTTAGCTTGACCGAGACTATACGAGGTCCATGGTTACTTAGGAAGGGAACAGTGCCGTATCATGTACATCTATTGGGGTAGATGTAAAACTTCGGTCCAGTGCAGGTTGGTACGCACTATAAAGATCCCCATACGAGTTTAATAAGAAAGGTTGAAGTGAGGCAAAATTATCCGACATTCTTCCTGCCGGATGTGGTGCGATAGAACTTTAAAGTTGAAAATAGGCCCACAGTAAAAAATGTGTGAACAAGAACAAAAAGTCCAATTATCAATTGCTGATTAAACTTGATTTTTCAATGTATTCCGTATTTTCTTTAACATACATTTTTAAATTATTTATAAAAATAAACGGTGAATGCCTAATATAATGTGGTATTTTAATGAACATAGTTATTCAGTCATTAAATATCGAGCGTTCTGTACTCTTTTTGTTAAGGCCTTTTATGCCGGTATTCGATGTTAAATAATGTTAGTTTATTTTATTTTTAATACATTTAATTATGGGTATTTATATGGGATGTTTCTAATCAGTTTCTTATTTTGACAGATTTAACACACAATTAAATGATGCTTACGCTTTTGACGGACGTAAGGATAACTACACTGATCTCTTTAAATATTTTTAGCAACCTTGAGTACGAACAAGTAAGATATCTGTGGTATTTATAACTTCGGCAAAGAATAACATATATTTCATCGATAAATTTCACAAATTATTACTACATTAATATTAAAATTATTTTTATCGTAAACCCCTGCATTTCTTCCAGAAATTTTACTACACCAAGCCCAGGAAATTAGAGTTTCCAGTTTACCAATTTAATCCTACAATGTGGAGGTATGAGGACCAATGAAAGTTTTTGTATGAGGTGGTGTGTGTGGCTGCCTTTACTAGCTAAAATTAAATCATTCAGCGATTCTAAATTCGTGAATTTATATGTAACTTACATTATTGTGGAATAATGGAATGTCGGTTGAAGAGAATAAAATATAAATTTGTTAGAAATTACTTAATTTACTTCTATTGAAAGGAAATTTAAGGTGATGACGTCATTTTTAAGGTGCTACACACGAAACAGTTTGTGATACCTGCTTATGATTCACCATTTTTGATATTTCTCAGTTGCGAGCAGTAAGAACTGCTGCGCGGAAAAGTTTGTAAACACTATTTACAAATTGAAAACAAAATTTATAATAGCTTTTTAGGCTGCGTCATATGGAAGTTGAATTAGTTTGTACTCTTATATCGCTTCAAAGTTTTCATGTTTTTTGTATGTAATTGAAACGTGTTGGTATAAATTTTATTACCATTACTTCCAATTACCATAACTTTCGATTTTTCCACGTTTAATGCCATTCAATTTTTACACGTCCATTTATATATTTTATTCAGGTCAGTTTCTGTTAAAAGTCTAGCATATTAGAGCCAGAAATGCATCATCTGCAAATAAATGTAATCTTAAATGATTTATCAAACACTACAATAAAGCAACATCATATCATTTGTTTCTAGTCAGATTTTATTAGATTTGTCATCAATTAAAAGCAATGATTAACAATGTTATATGTTGAGGCGAATGATGTGGATTCATGATTTCTTGCTTAAGTTCCATGGAACTCATGTTTTGAAGTAACCAATTTTGTTCATATTTGTTCAGAGTCTCACAGGCATACGTTGAGTTTTTATATTATTTAAATACTTTAGGAGTCATGGCTGGATCTAGTCCTGATATAAAAATTCATCCTGTTGAATATATAACCAAGAAAATAGCAAAAAAGTCGGGTTTATATGGAGAATAGGAAGTTGTCTATCAGTATGGGCTAGAAAAGAAATATTTAATACTACTGTCTTGCATCACTTTGATTACTGTGTAGTAGAAGAAAACCTTAGTTCTTTTAACATTTCTTTAACAAGAGAAATGTTAAAAGAACTCAACTGGATTTCGGCAATTGACAGAATTAAATTATATACAATGGTATTTGTATACAGAATGAAAAAAGGTCATCTTCCAGTCAAATTAATGATAAATGTAAGGTATAATTATGATATACACAATCATTCCACAAGAAATGCAAATAACTTCCACATTGACAGATGTAATAAGAAAATTAATCAGAGTAGCATTTATTATAAAGGCTTAAAAACATTTAACGCATTACCAAATACAATTATAAGGTACATGTAAAACAATTTAAAAAACTTTGTATAAAACCATTTGGTTTTATACAAATAGTATAAAACCAAAAATAGGATAGTATTATTACAGTTTTCTTCAATTTCGGCAATGTATATTTTATTCTCTTGGACCGATCTCGTATTCAAATGCCTCTGCCAAAATTTAAAAACAAACTCTCAAAATTCAATAAATAAATATACAGAACACATGAAGACACATTAACCCTTATTTGTTGCAATATTATATATCAAACATTTAATATACATTTTTTCATTTTATTTTGTAGATAGATATGTTAGTTTCTTTTGAATGCTAGATGACATATTTTTCATAGGATGTACATTTTTATTTTCAGTTAATTATTTCTCATTGTTATAAGGCTTAGATGGCAGAACAGGAATAAATTTGATCTGCAACTCTCGGCTTGTGGATCTTTCATTTTATTCTCTCTTATATTGTAAAACACTATACACAAAATAAAGATGTTTATTATTATTAAATGATTGCACCTCAGCAGATGCTATTTTTTCACCTTTCCACGTAAAAAATATGTAATATAAAAAGTTAGTGGAAATGGACGTACTATTTCCCCAGCCTGTATATATATATATATATATATATATACTTTCCACTAACTTGGTGTGTATGATTGGTAACAGTTTAAAATTTTGGGGATGTGTTATGCTGCCAATGAGCATCTTTTAAAAATATTTTCAGGTATGCAGGTGTTTCAAAAAAGTGTTACATGAAAAATTTTTAAGAAAATGGAGAAAAATCACTTCAAAGGCGGTAAAGTTGATACTGACCATCCTGCATATCTGATAATAAAAACAAGGTACAAGTATTATTTTCTGACCTTAACCAATCGGCACAACAAATTTTATTTCTAAATCTTGAAGCGTATGGACGCAGCGACGTTTTAATTCACCATTTTTGGACAAAAACAATTGTAACTTGAGAACCGCTGAGCAGATTACTTCAATACTTCTACAAATGTTAGAGGATAGTCAAGAGTTTTAAATAAAATTAAAATATCTAGGATATTCCATTAAAAAAAGTAAACTTTTTCATGTAACACTTTTTTGAAACAGCCTGTATACCTGAAAATATTTTTAAAATATGCTCATTTGGCAGTATAACACATCCCCAAAATTTCAAATTGTTACCAATCATACACACAAAGTTATTGGAAACGGACGTACTATTGCCCCATCCTGTATAAATGTGGATATGTTTGCATGCATCTATATATAAAAAATATATCACAAGTAAATTCAGTTTACAAAAGTAAAAAATAAAAACAAAGTACATTCAGCCATCTGTAAGCTGCTCAAAGGAATCCGCCATGTATTCATTTAGTGAATAAAAGGCCTTATTTAGGAGATATGCCTTGATTATACTACGGACATTTTTTTGGTACACTATTTTTAGAACACTCGTGTCAACACTATTTCTTAGATCATGTACGTTTCAGTGTTGGGAGTCTTCATTTCAATGAATTAAAACTAAGTGTTCCAAAAATTCCATATATATCACACATATAACAAACCAGAGCCTCCAGCCGGTGAATGGTAACAGTTTACACAGCTACGAGGATTGAATGTTTAAACTTGTCATATTTAGGAGAAACAATTGCCCCTTCTTCAGAAGAACTGAATAAATAGCTAAGTTAATAACAATAAATGGATTAAAGCAAATAAATAATACCTTCAGCATGACTTTAATGCCACCGTGACAAAACTAATGTCTTAACGTTTTCCTTTTTGAAAAAAAAATTAATTCAAAATGTAACAATGTACTATGTACATTTGTACAATAATTTTAGTAGGAAAAGCTACTAAGATGTTAAGACAATTTTAGTTTTTCAAGAAAAACTAAAATAGTCTTAAGGCTGGAGGCTCTGGTTTGTTAAATGTGTGAAATATATGGAGTTTTTGGAACACTTAGTTTTAATTCACTATTTCTTACATTGCGAGTCTGATAGACTCTTTGAGAATCTATTTCTTAAAACATCTGTGTTTCTCCTATGTCAAATGCGGATCTAACATAACACCCAAAAACCTTACGCAATCAGGATTCGAGTCATCATCCATATCACATAAGCTGAAAAATCCAACCACCCCACCCCCTCCTCCTGCTTTGGGTGTTTTGTATAAAATTTTCCGATGCTTAAACAGATGTACAATTCCTGAGAAGTATGGCATCATCCGCATATAAAATAGTGTCAAAGTTCTCCATATTTAGGGGCAGGTCATTTATAAAAATTATGAAGTGGTCTTAAAACAGATCCCTGTGGAACACCATGTTTCAAGTATGCCAATTCAGACATATTGTTTCTCAAACGGACTTTTTGATACCTGTCGCCGAAATATGATGACCTTAAGACCAAAAAATCCTCAATGCATCCGTATTTTCTAAACTTTTCCTAAAGTCAAACTGGCTCTCGGAAAGCAGCCTATTTTCATTAAAAAACGTTTAAAGCTTAGTTTTTATGTAAATTTAATACATTGACCAGTTCACCAGCAATTTGCAAAATATGCATTAAACATTATAGCAGAGAAGTTATGTGCCTCTCGACTATAAGACGACGCTCTATTTGCATTTACGACATCCCACGCTGCCTTAAGATTTATTAGATGAATTTTTAATGAAAGAAGCTTTAATGAAATGACCTTTTGTTTTTCGGAGACAATACTATACGATATAAGGTTCCATAATCTTTCAATATCCTCACAGAATCAGAACTGCTCTTCCTCATATCATTTGAAAAGCTTAAATGATCCCGCTTAGCTTTTATGGAAACATTAAACCAATGATTTTTTGTCATTCATACTTCTTTTTCAGTTTACGCTTGTGGTAGTAATTGAAAAATTACTTACCCCGATTTTTATACTTCAAATTTTAGATTTTCTCATCCAAATAATTACATGCAATTTCACTTTATTAAAAAAACTATGTTACAAGAAGATTATCTGTTTAAAACAGACTGTTTTAACTAAAGTAAAATTTTGAAAGCAATCAATTATGAGAACTAAAAACTATTTGGATAAAACAACAATAAGTTTATAGGATATTTTTTTAATCCAAATAAATTTTAAATAGATCTAATTTACATTAGGGTTAATGTAAGAATTAAAATTATTTATCTTCCGGTTTGGTGAAAACCAAAGTATAACCACATTTTCCGCAATAATGTCTATCAGGCATTGCTGCCATAAAAACTCCAGCACCACACTGTTCTTGTGGACATTCTCTCCTTAGCCTATGTATTTTACCATTTTCATCAACCTGTAAAAATAAAGAAAAGTGTGCTAGTTTTGTATCCCATAAGAACGTTGCCTATGCAGTAAGATTAAGTAGAAATCATTTATGACAAATTTAATGAAAATTCGCAAGGGATTGCATAGAATACTACCTTATAGAACTTCAGAACAGGAAGCTTAATCTTCTTCCTCTTGTGCTTAATCTTTTTAGGAGTTGAATAATTCTTCTTCTTGCGCTTTTTAGCGCCACCTCTCAATCGAAGCACTAAATGTAGAGTCGATTCTTTCTGAATATTATAATCGGATAAGGTTCGTCCATCCTCAAGTTGTTTACCAGCGAAAATCAAACGTTGCTGATCCGGAGGAATTCCTTCCTTGTCTTGAATTTTAGCTTTCACATTTTCAATTGTATCTGATGGTTCGACCTCTAATGTAATGGTCTTGCCGGTTAGAGTTTTCACGAAAATCTGCATTGTTTACGCGAATGTTTTCTTCTTAGCCTAAAAACCATAATATTCCCATAATAGAATTTAGTTTGTAAGAGTACTTAACGTTATGAGAATTAATAAATTATGTGGAGTACATTTTAAATATTCGTTACCCTTTACGTATGTTTAATCTATATTATATACTGAGAAAACGTTTGAGATAATTGGGTGCCCAATATTAAGCATATTTACTAAAAATATATAAGCATATGACTTGAAAAGGGGAAATTTGTTACACGAATTAAACTCTTGCCTCACAAAACTCAAAGTGCAAAAAGTTGATTATACCTAACAAAGTTAAATGTAACATAATATTAAGAAAAAGACAAATTAAATATTCTTGTACAAGACATTTATTTGTAATAAGTCAATCAATATTTTGTGAAAACAATCTTAAAACTAAACAAGTAAAACAGCATTAATACATCCATCGTTTTCCGGATTATTCGTTACTTGAGCGTACTTGCCCCATACAATTTTACCCGATGTAGTAACCAAACCCAATTCGGAAATATTTACTTCAATAATTGTTCCTTTCGTAATCACTCCTAATGACGTAAAAAGAGGAGAACTTGGATTCCTTTGAACGCCGATTATAGGTAAATGAAATGTCGCTTTTAGCTCTGGATGTGTAACGTGTGCTTTTTTAAAACGCAACGCCATTGGTCGTATAAATCTTTCAAACTTTGGAGGTTTTCTCGTGAAAGTTTCGCCCACGTAAGTGACTTTAGTGCACATACGTTTCCAGGATTTCCGCTTAGTTTTTCCACTCTTCAAAACTTTAAATACTTCACTGTCCGACTGTGCTCTAACTTTTGGAATCGGTACATCCCATTTCCCTGCTTTTTCTTTACGTTTCTGTTTAATCATATTGGATAGTACCTTAGCGTTCGATTGAACATCACGATCAAGCAAATAAACCGGTAAGGCCCCTTCAGAGACTTTATCCTCTTTCTTGTTAATTTTTTTCTCTTCATGTGCTCTGATCTTCTTCTTCATTTGAATCTTCTCATTACGGCGTTGTTTATTGAACAGTTTAGCTTTCATATGGCGTAGCGTTCGTGCTTTCTCCGCTATTTTCCGGGGCTCTCTTGCTTCCTTCTTTCGTTTACGCTCTTCAAAATCCAACCGCCTACCATGCAGCTTCCGGTGGCGTTCCATGTACTCATTTTGAGGCATTTTTAATTAAATTCTTGCGCGCAGTTGATTGAGAAGTGGGAAAATACTGCAACATAAAAGATAAGTAATTTTTAGTTCGGTAGTCATATTAGCTCTTTTAAATATGACTACTGCACACGTAGACAATAATAAGGAATTTCTACTTACCTTTTAGTATGACAATAGTCATATTTAGAAGAGATATTAAGTCTGAAAAATATATTTTCATAATACATTGTTAATGTATTTGAAGGAAAGCAGTGATAGTAAAAAAATTCATCTTTTGATAAAATAATTGCATATCACCACAGGCAAACCATTTAAACCTATAGCAATTAACAACGATCTACGACCATTAACAACCCATTTAATAAGGGGTACCTTATTAAAATACACATGCTGGTTTTCATAAGAATTGTAAAATTGATTGAGGTTTGTAATAAGCTTTAGCAATTGCAGAATTACACATTGTCCGAACGAAATCTCAAGAATGTCAAAAAACCCCTCTTTTTAACAGAGAACATCTGTTTTCATATTATGTACAAACAAATGTGCACTTAACTTGATGGTATTATTGACGGGACTAACATTTAATACAATATCTTACTCTGAATATTTATATTGATATAAATAAATGCACTTCCACTCGTGGCTGTTCTAAAATATTGCAACACGTGTAATATCTATAGCTTCTATTTGCTCATTCTTACAAGTTTATACAGAAAGATCGGCTTAAAAATATTAATTTTCAGAATACACATGTACACAAAAATGCAATACAAATTTACTATGCACACATAGCAAAGCAAATTTTGCTAATAAAATAAACCATGCTATGTAAAACGGACACATATACCATGTGGTTAGAGGTTAAGTGTAATTAATAATATGTAAGATGCCCGAAGCACTTAAAACTCTATTGGGCTTTCGAAAATAAAATGCAAGTAATTTCAATGGAAAAATAAGAAAATAATATAGAAAATTTAATTATTTTATATCAAAATACTCACCACTTATTCCAACATGGCTTCACAACAAAAAAGAATGTCAATTTTGACAGCTGACGTTTAGCTAAACCCGGAAGTTAGAATATGAAAATATACGTCTTTTAATTTTATTCAAAATAAACTAGTTAACAAAATTATAAAAATTGCTGAATAAAATTTTTCATAAAATTAGTACGATTTTTAGAAAATAATTTACATATTTTTGTTTATATAACTTAATTGCTTTTTCGATTAATATAGTATTATACATCTATGTATCGAACGGTGCATCGAGAATAGGGAATTACAAAACAACATAGACTTTAACATATTAAATAATCTAGAAAATTAAAGAAAAACCAAATATAAATGTAATCTAATACTAAAATAATATAAAAATACTTTTAGTTTTGATTAAAGTTAAAAAACTAAGATTACAAAAATCTGTGGGCTAGGGTGTGTTCAGATTTGGAGAGCTTGGATACAAAGGCTTCAAATATTAATGGTGTGTACAAATATTTCAAATGATTAAGAGAAACCATGAACATCATGAAGATTTAATATAATTAAGAGAAATTAAAACGATTGACAATATAAAGTATTTTTTTATTGCAAATACATTAACAGT
The DNA here is from genome assembly GCA_009867245.2 of Adranes taylori. Taxonomy (NCBI): domain Eukaryota; kingdom Metazoa; phylum Arthropoda; class Insecta; order Coleoptera; family Staphylinidae; genus Adranes; species Adranes taylori. The sequence continues at coordinate 38,861 of WYDF02017765.1, forward strand.
TTTTATTATGTTGTTTATATAAATTTATCAGAAAACCACTGATGCTTAAACAAACGTTTCTTTATTGTTCTTTTACAGCAATTGTTTCAAAATATTCCACACTTGCGCTAAAAACTAATATGGTCGAACATTAATAACTCGTCTATAATTATGTGTATGTTTTTATTTGGTAAATCTTATGCATTACAATTATGATAATTATTTAAAAACGTTTCAAATTAATTCAAATATATCTTTATATCATATATCTTGAGAAATACGTTTTTGTTTCATAATATTGTCTTTCATTGGTTCTTAGTTTTCGCGGGCATTTTCTTTTATTGGTTTACGATATCCAATTTCCAACAAACAATTCTTAATGGGTTTAATGAACTGTGCGTTCATTGATGTTATCTTGTTTTCAACGACTGTTCCTAATAAGTTCAATGATCATTGAGCGCGTTACCTTTATCTGACCGGATTTTCCTATTCACTTGAAAGCGGCGTGCGACGTTTGAACGCTTTCATTGTTAAAATCGCCGCCGCTATCTTTTGATTAGCCGATCTCCGCATTAGTTCGCTTGTACGTTAAGTCTGATTGGAAAACACTTTATTCTTATCACAGAATCTTGGGAGGGATGTGATGCGACATTGATCTAGTGCCTAACGAATCTGTACTTGAACATTCCACTCGACAACAGCACCACACGGGCTAATAAAAACAATCTTCAACATATGTCACTTAACACCATCAGCAGAAGTATTCACTTATACAGAATTACTAAACATTAACGAAACAAACTACCATAAACAAATAAAATTTATGTTAGATCTTACAAATAAACTCATACAAACAAGCATTGATCTAGTGCTCAACGAATCTGTACATGAATATTCCACTCGACAACAGCACCAAATCCATATACACTGTAAAACAAATAACTCAGGAAAAATCATTATGCATACAATAGCCCTTAAATACGACCAGCTCCCGAACAACAGTTTCAACATTGATGCAATTCAAAATAGTACTATGCTAACACATCAAACAAAATCGTATAAATGAATTTGTGCAGTAAGAACTACAACATTGGAGTGTTTTCAATTAATTTTAGGTTTAGTTACTCATATAACGTTTTAGTTTATTCATTTAAATTAATATATTTGCCCTTTTACTTATATTTTATTTATAGAATATAAAGTTATTCTGCCTTTATGACCAGCAAGCATATATAAATTTTAATTTGATAGGTATGTAATATCAATAATCACACAAGTAATAATAGATGAAATAGCGCCATACATCTTGAACAGGCCACTTTTAATACATTTCTTGTGTGATTATTGATATTATATACCCATCAAAAATAAGAAATAAATTAAATTTCAATTTTTTCTTTTTATTCTTAAATTTATTTGTTTTTTAAGTACATTACATAAGTCCTTTCTTTTCAATTGCACTATGTAACTCGATATAACCCGACAGGGTTCTTATGGTTATTCAAATAAATAAATAATATATCTTTATATTTATTTACATTTATATTTCAGTATTTTACAATAGTTTACATAATATTTGCTTATAATTTGTAGGTTATTAAAATATTGAAAAGTTCAATAAGCATCAAAGTTAATAACACTTTTATAAAATTGTATATAATTTTTAAAAGTAATAGAAAAGATAAATAATTTCGATTAAAATAAAAAATATTTTAAATCTATTTTTTATTTTAACGGAAATTCGGCCCCACTTCAACATGTTACACCTGGACAGATAATTCAGTTATTTTTTTATTTACACATTTATGTTTTCAAATACAGTTAAAAAATATATACGTTTTTACCTATTTTCAAGTTACACAATTTGCTTAATTACGTATAAAACAGGCTTCCAGACAGTTTTATAAATAATGTAATAATTTGTGTACAAAAATACAAACGATTTAGACGTTTCATTCGAGCAAATTGTCCAAATACTGTTGCAAAAGCTTAAGGTGCCTTCATACTTTCTGATTTAGTTTTAATTTAACTGTAACTATTAAATAACATGTTCTTGTCCAGTTTCATATAATATCAAATGAAAATCATCGGTAGTTGGACATCAGGTTTCAGCTATATCACAAT
>WYDF02017766.1:0-26724 GCA_009867245.2 Adranes taylori
AACAATTCATTTTTGAGAATATTTATAAAGATTTAATTTAAAGAATAAAAATGTTTGTGTTATATTATGGCGGCATTAAATTAAAGGTTAGCTAATATCATTCGAAATAACTTTGCAACTCAAGAATCTCTTTTCCTTTCTCATATTACGCATTTATTCTCACAAGAATCATACTTACCTAATTAGAGACATAGAAACATGTAAAGGTAGTTAGCAAAACTTTTGAGTTTAAAGACCATATGGCTGTATGTGTGTGTGTGTGTGGGTGTGTGTGTGTGTGTGTGTGTGTGTGTGTGTGTGTGTTTTTTGTAGATACGGGCTTAAGGAATCTGTTCGCTTTTAAGGAAAATGACAGTTAGGCATATTTAGCCCTTCTCCAGCTTGATGTTAATTTCTCTAGAGCAAAACGTTACATAGAAAGAGTGAATGAAACCAAATAAGATTTAGATTTATTTATGCTGATATAGCTGAAACTAGAACGAAGAGGGAATGTTTTACAAGGGTATGCTTTAAAAACGCTTGACTACGTTCAAAGTCCTAAAGTGAAAGTTTGTTTAGTTAGTAACTTTACTTTAATCAAATCGAGCTGTAACAGTTATCTGTTTGCATCAAAAAGGGAAGAGGCGATTAACGGCACTAACGAAAGCTTGTTTGAGGCTTCTTTTCTAATGCACACGATTTTACCAACACTTTTGCAAATCTATGGGCTTTTTGGTATTTGGGACTTTTATACCTCATGTGATAAGTAGCCATTACCAATGATTTTTCAGTTAGTGTAAAACCTAATTTTGGAAAGACTTTAAAAGCTTTCAATGATTCAACATCCTGGACTGCAATATCTGTACCATGCCCGTTCTTGAAATTTCCCAGCAGTTTAGATGATTTTAGATTTGCGTTTGAATGCACAACATCATTAGTTATGCCAACGCAAGTGAAATCATTCTTCACAATCATTATCCTATCTCTATCATTGATATACTAGGCAATAGAGTTTTAAAAAAATGGACAAGTAAACTTGGGAGTTATTTGACCTCGTTTTGTATAAACGTTGGAAAAATGAGGAGTGAGGAACATATAGAAGACTAAGGGGTCTCAATTTTCTCCATGTGAATAATTAATATATACTCAACCGATTTTGCGCAATATTTTTTTTAAACTACTTAATCCTGTATATTGTTATCCTGCATATTTTTACATATTTTGATGATCCTATAAATTCCCTTTAAAATAATACCAAATATGAAGAATCCAAATTTAATAGCTCCAAATATATCTGCACCATAAAGCTCCTCAATTGGTCACAATGGTAACCGCAAATAAACACATCTGCAAGAAAACTTATAAGAAAAAATATTTTACATTTTATGACATCTACGAGACGGTGCTTGCGCAACTGAATAAATGTGTTGTCAGTGGTGGGTCAAAATTAAATTTATGGATACTGAACAACTGTCGTAAAATTTTTGTTTACCTTTTTATTATACAGAAATCAACAATATATACAGAATTAGAACCCAATAACGTGCTTAATTTAAAAAGTATAAAGGTACACGTATGTGCTAAAGGTAAAAATGTATAAGTTTAACAACATTAAAAAGTTCAAGGATTTTATAAACATCTGTTTTCAATTTGGCATACACAACCGATTATAATAATTTATATTAGAGATGGGTGTATGCAAAATAAACACATTAAACTTGGTAGATTGTCAGCTTATTATGCTTTGTATGATTTTTATTAGATGTGTAGTATATACGCTTTACAGATGTAAGCTTTAAAAAATATATTAGATGTATGTATGCTTTATTAGATGTATGCTTTGTAAGCTAAAATTTGCTCGCTGTTGGATAAACGCAGCAAATCACGCAGCATTGAAACTCCCAACTCAAGAGACCCCCATGGTCGCAATTTCGGACTCTCTTCTCGTGGTTGGAAATCCATAGTTGATTACAAAAAACTTTTACGATCGTATGCTACTTAATATTTCCAGAATACAAGTTAAGAAAAAATTTGCAAGAGACAATATTAGATGTATGCATTAAAATGCTTTGTATGCTTCTAAGATGTATGCGTTTGTATGCTTTAAATTAGATGTATACTTTATTAGATGTATGCTTTGTATCCAATATTAAATGTAGCTTTTTAGTATGCTGTATGCTATAGTACATATATGCTTTTTTATTAGATGTATGTTTTATTAGATTTATACTTTAAATGTTTGTATGCTTTTTATTAAATGTATGCAATATTAGATGTACGCCCCTTATATGCTTTGTACACCTTTTATTAGAGGTGTGCGTAGTACGCTTTAAAAAATTATTTAATGTATGTATCCTTGATTAGATGTATGCTAAAATTTGCTCACTGTTGAATAAACGCAGCAAATTACGCAGCATACAACCTACCAAGTCAAGGCCCCCCCATAGTCGTGATATCGGCTTTAAATGCTCGCTTCTCCTGGTTGGAAATCCATGCTTGAACCCAAAAAACTTTAATGATCTTTTATGATCGTATACTATTTAACATTCCAAAAGCCAAGTTAAGAAAGATTAGCAAGAGACAACATTAGATGTATGCTTTGTATGCTTTTAAGATGTATGCTTTAAATTAGATGTATGCGTAAGATGTATACTTTATTAGATGTATACTTTGGTTGCAATATTAGATGTATGCTTTTGTATTAGAATGATTTACTTTAGCTGTATGCTGTATATGATTTAATTAGATGTATGTATGCTTTTATTAGATGTATACAATATTTATTAGATGTATGCCCCATATGATTTGTATGCCTTTTATTAGAGGTGTGCTTTGTATGCTTTAAACATGTCTTGTTTAAAAACTTTATTAGATGTATGTATGCTTTATTAGATGTATGCATTAAAAAACCTCGAGTGCTTTAATGCATTAAGAACTTGACAATGAATGATCTACTCGCACAAATAAATGTCAGAAAAAGATTATTAAGAAAATTTGTTCAATCTTTCCCAGTAGAGCAATTTGGACTCTTGTCTTTTGGACTATTGGAACACTTGTATATAAATTATAATAATTTTTGGCTCAATGCTATAAAAACAAAAGAAATTGAAAAGCATATCAATCGTTCCTTGCCAAACTATGTTAATGCGTATTTTTAGTGTATCACATATACATATATGGTGCGTGTTCAAACAGCATTATTGTGGTTATGAATCTATAATTACATTGACAGATTAGAATTGTTACAACCCTTCAGGCAGAAAAAAATTCATATTTTCCTCTACACATTTACACACATAATATGCTAATCAGAATCAATATGTATTATACGATTTTTAAAACAGAACTCGCATATTATAAATAATAAATAGCCTACATATGTTTTAGCAAATAAAATAAAAGTAATCATTACGCGTAGGTTCAGATAACAAACAACCCCTTTGTTTTTTTTTTCTTTTAATGAAAACAGAAGCTTAATCATACTGTTTCAGGACGGAAATACGAATGCAAAGAGAGGAAGTTTTAGAAACGAGGAATATTCCATAGTTTGTAGTTTAGCAAATTTTTTTACTTCCTTTGTTCCCCTACTTCAGCCTGTTGTGTGATATGGTTTGGTTCCTTCCCGTACTTTATTTTTCATTTTAACGAGGTCTTAAAAGTAAATGTGCTGCCATAAACCCCTCAAAAGAGAGGAGCATATGAGGATGGAGAGCTATGCCATGCACTTTCCGACCCCTCGCCAAGTTATGAAATAACCTGACGAAATGGAGAGACGCGAGTGACCTTCCGACTCATTAACCCTGTGTGGCTTTTACGCATTTCACTGATCCCTAACCCTCCGGATCCCCTGAAACCGCGTTAGTATTACATTGGGGATACCTTTCATTAGGTTATTGCTGGCCAGGTCGTCTTCTCGACCATTTGGCCTTCGCTTGAGCTCATCTCTATGCCTTGCTTCTATCGAGTTTTGAAATAACTTGTACTTTAGTAATATATAAGGCCCCACGTGTACGTAAGGTGTTCACTTAGAAGTGAATATGCTACAATTATCGCAGGTACGCAGGTATGCTTGTGAGAATGTGCTCATTTTTCTAGCATTTTTGTCCATAGCCGCGTTTATCGTCTGTTTGGCCATTTTTTTAAGTCAAGCTCAAGCTTCTTTTTCAATATGCCTGTTACGACCTTCTTGATTCTGTAAAGGTATGCAGTAAAGCAGGCGTGCCCAGTTAACATTTGAGTAGTATAATAATTGACTTCGCCGTGCGTCCTAGTTCCCAGGGTCGCAGGACGGTCTGGGGGCAGTAGGTGGGTCCAGATTTAAGCCTGGCTGCTACCTCCATTTCATTTTAGCCATTTACTTTATGTGTGGGCCATAGTTAGGGCTCTTGTCGGGGTTAACTCCCAACTACTCTGCCTATTATTTAAAAAAATACTACTACCGCCGATATATATGCCTAGAAATAATATTTTTCTTACTGCACTAAGGAGAATTGCCTCCGCTTTTTTTGCTGCTATGCGAATCTCTTTAGAACTCATCCATTTATCGACTGTCGCCAAACCCTAGATTAGCGCCCTGCCAAGCACATCTACGCTGTTCCCCACCGCCAGTACTGCCACATCATCAGCAAAAGCAATTAATTCTGTTCCACTTGGAAGTTTTAATTTGAGGAGGTCATCATAGAAGACATTCCACATCGTCGGGTCAAGGACCGACCCTTCCGCTACCCCACGATTAAGCGTTACTAAATATTCTTGCCAATCCTCAGTATATACCAGCGCTCTGTCGTTCAGATAGCTTATCATCATCCTCATTATGTAGGCAGGCATGTTTCTTCTCCTAATTGCAGTTAGAAAATGCCTCCAGCTTAGCGAATAAAATGCGTTCTGCACGTCCACCGTTACCATTTCACATATAATGCGAGTTCGCCGCGTACCCTTTACAGCCTTGTGTCTTGCTAATAGCGTCGAGAGTTGATCTCCCCTCCACAAATCATTACTGGTTATTTACGAGAGGGTCATTCACTAGTGCTTCAACTATTCTGTGCAAAAGGAGACGTTCTAACAGTTTAGCTATTGTGTTGGTGAGGCAAATGGGTCTATAGTCTCTAGAGTCGTTGTCTAATTTACTCTTTTCAGGTAAGACAACCAAGAGCGCCCATTTCTAGGTTTTGGGGAACTCTCTTTGCTCCAGACATTCATTAAAGACCTTCAACAGCTTATCTGGATACTTCTTCCCCGGTACCAGAATATTAATGTGACACTCCAGTATGTATACTCATCAAATACACTTTGCGCCTTCGCTTGTATTTCCTCGTCTAGATAGTTCCTTTGTCTCTCCAACTCATCTCCTAACTGACTAAGTAACTAAGTCCTCAACTTTTAGTTGTGACTTAAGATCTGCATTTCTACAGTACCATGGGGCGTCTACGACCATCCTGATAAGTTTATTGTGTATTATTTCCACTCTTTCGTTTGTTTTGATTCCGCTCTTTTATCGGATTTCTTGTCCATAGGAAAGTATAGGTTTTCAAAATTCGGATTATACTGTTCATTCCTAGGCACCGTTTTCTTCTTTTAATATGTTGTACAGCCCTCAAGCTCTTTATAACGCCAGTATCGCGCTTGAAATTTAGTTTTCTGTCAAAAACACATCCTTAAAATATGTTGCTCGCGTTCTGAATTTCACTTTAGAATCCCCCACTTTTATAGCGTTTATTTTCAATTAACTGTTTACAAAGTGAATGACTTCAATTTTTTTTCTTTAGTTTTATCTTCCGTCTCCTTTTTCTTGTTGGAAGGTATTATATATATATATATATATATATATATATATATATATAATACATGGTTGGACTGACAGGTGACCCTTGGGGGTAAACCTTCCCGTATGAAAACAATATGCATGTTTTCGAAAGAAAACATGCATATTGATGCATCAATAAAACTGCATATAGCAATAAAACTGCAATTGATGTTGGGTTATTTCAAATTGATTAGAAAAGCCGGGTCAGGGTAGATGCATTTCTCGTAGTGGTGGAGCCGTCATCAGTAGCCTCTATTTGCATGTAGCATCATTAAATTAGTTTGTGAAACTAGTGCTCTACTACACGCGCCCACCGCGGCTAATATAATCAATTCAAAATTCGCTTAACAAATGTGCAATTTATTATATAAGCCATGGTGGACGCATGTAGTAAAGCGTTAGCCTCACAAACTAATACAATGATGCTACATGTAAATAGAGGGTACTGGTGACGGCTACATCAAGACTAGAAATTCATCTACATGACACCTTTTTAAGTCAATTTGGAATTCCTAAACATCAATATGCAATTTTCGAAATAATTAACAAACTGAATTTTCAAAATTATTTATGCTCTTCGTATATTCCAAATTTCCATGTTTGTAATGAGTATATTATTATTATCACCAAGGACTGTTTGCGAAATACCGCTCCATAGAAATGCAGCCAAACGGTTTATTGTACTTTCCCAGATCGTTAGTCCCACCAATCCAATATATCTGTGCCTTGTACCAATTTCAATATTTGCTGGTGAGAATATTTTGGTACCAATTCAGGTTCAACTTTCATTGCTTCAAATAGGTCTCTCCTTCTGGTTGCCACACTCACATAAGATACGATGAGCTGCATCGCTTTTCTTCAGACACCGCCTACAGTCTACTTCAGCAATTATAGGTCAATTTTCTTTTTATGTTCCCTCAGATGTGAGTATTCTGTTATAATTAGATTTTCTTCAAGCCAAGTTTCAGCAAATCTGAGGTTTTGGTCTTACATGGCTTTTTTATAAAGCGCTTGCTGTGTTGAGTTTCTACGGATTTTGTCCAGCTGTCTATATGTTTTTGAATGATCCAGTTTCTTATCGCATCTTTGGTGGAAATAGCAGATATGCCCATAGTCGGTTCCGGATGAGTGTAGTGTGTGCTAGATGCTTTCTTTGCCAATGAATCTGCTATTTCGTTGTCCATGTGCCTAAAATGTCCTGTGCCCATATTAGCGTAACTGAGTTGGTCACAGCTCGTCTGCACAGAGCACTGATGCATTCGTTCGTCGATCCACACACGTTTCTGGCGTTGTTAAGCGATTCAAGTGCCTCCTGTCTGTCGCTCACTATAAAAATTTGTTTGTTATATTCCCTTTTTATGTTCTCCTGTGCACATTGGAGTATTGTATATATTTCGGCCAAATCTGCCTAAAGGGCAGAAAATTTTGAATTTCAGTCGTTCTCCATGCTCCCCTATTTCGAGAAGCCCTTGAACCATATGTGGGCCAGACTAGAGATATACCGCTTCTGCTTAAATGATCAGTCCAAATGGCGGAAGATCTAGCAGCACTCAAATGGTTGGGGTCCATTTCATAGTCCCTGTTATACCAAGGCATGCAGTTTTTTTGAATGGAAGACAGTTTCTGGCTTGTCTTAGCCTGGAGTGTTTTTCCATCACACCAGTGCTCCGTGACTAAGGATCCATTGTAATGAGTTACTAATGACGTACTTTATCTAACCGATTCATCAAACTTTTCTTCTTAAGTATGCCGCAATCTTTCAGTTATTATTTATGCTTCAATTGTCATCATACTTCCATGCCCTTTACGCACCATTGCTAGTCAACATTTCTAAAAATTTTTCCACACATTACATTCTTTAAAAACATATCCGTTTTCCTGCTCCTAAAATGTGTATAGATTGTGTTAGAGTGGTAAAATCCTAGATCCACAATATTCTAGTGACAAAATATTAATTAAACGGTCATAACACCTATACAACATATTATAGAGACTAACGGTTAGAAGCTTTCCTAGTTTAAACTTGAGACTTATGCATTACTCATTAAATTATGCTTTTATTACAATGTGTAGATTGTTATATAGTTTCACTTCAGCATATTATGCACCAGATAAAATTGTTTTATACAAAACTTATTCAATTGCGACCATATGAACAATAATGGTATTGTTCTGAACAAACTTACTATTATCCACAGCTGATAGTATTCTAGCGTTTGGTTTAAATAGGTTTTCTTTATCCAATGCACGTAATAAATCGATTAAAACGCCATCTGCATGCAAATAGAGGTAATATACATTCAATAGTTGTCTGGGTTATGGGAATATTGCAACATAAACAAGTTATGATTATTATTTACACGCTACGACCAAAATAGCAAGTACATGAACACGCACTTCCGTATGGCATTACATTTCAAATGTAATAATTAAACTCTACTTTTTCAATGTGCGCTAGCTACCCCTGAAAATTCTTATCTACGCTTAAGTTTTACAAAAACTTTTGAATATATCTCAAACACTATTAAAATCAGAACGTGCAAATAAATTTTACAGGCCTCAAGGTTCATCGATTTTATTTAAAACATTTTTCTCTAAAATCAAAATTAGAGGCTGTTATTTATTTCACAAACTTTGAAGCACATTTTCTCAAATCTGTAATTTTCTGCAACAAAATATCGTTCAATGCTTTAACGATTAAAAAAGTTAAACAAAAACGAAAAAGGGAAAGTAATTGGAATTTGTATTAGGAAATAATTGCACTACTTCAATAGTTTTACTAATGGAATCTACTGAGCCGATTTTGAGCGTTAAAACAATTATTCAACTTTGAAAATAACGACATCTAACATAGTCGTATACCGGCTTCTATCGGTTTCTATCGCCTCTTTCCGGTTCCAATTTGCACGTTTAATTTGCACCTGAAGTAGAAAGGAGTAGGCAACGATCCTAGTGCGGGTCCAAAGGATTCTGCCATGCAGCTCCTCGAACGAGATGATTTTTTTGCGACAGAAGAAAAGTAGACATAATATAAGGTAGGTATCGTAAAGGACACTTGTTGGACGGTAGCTTTCAGACGGCTTACGAAAAGTAGGAATTCCCTATAAAAGCAATGTTTTAGACGCCATAGGCAGTTGATGTTAAATTTTTTACTTGAAAATAAATTTAAATAAAGTATAGTGTTCGGATGGCTGCAGATCAAATGTAAGTTTAAATATATTTTATTTGATTAATTTGAAAATCTTAAATAAATTAACGTTGTCTCACTAATTTTCATTCTGGTCAAATTTATTAACTAATGAACTAATTTTATGCTAAGTTGAAATTTATTAATAATGTTTCTTGATAATTATTGCGAATTGGTATTGAACTTTAACGCATGCGAATTTTATTTTCATGAATATATTGAGTGTTATTTTTTAATATGTCAAGTTAAGCAGATTTAATTCTGAATTAATTAATTAATTATAGTGAAGAAATGAATTATATAAATTATATTGTCGATCCCTTTTATAGTAGAGTGGGGTTTATTAGTAAATTCGGGATTTATCTATCAAATAAAAACCTACCTCTCTACACTAAAATAAACATGACAGATAGTGAGGTACATTTTGATAATAATAAGTTTTGATATAAAATCTTTCTCAAACTAATTCTAACAATCATTCATTAAATAATGTCTCTGTTATCCGTCTAATTCCCTTTCATCCAAACGCATAGTAATCTTCGTGATTCTACGGCCAAAGCTATACGATTACAACCGCAGTTAGCGAAACAATGCCAGATATTTTGATAGACTGACAATCTATCATGTTTTCGTCTCATTCGCAATGATATAAACTCAGTGCAAGCCTGTATGAATGACTATAAGCTAGTCATTTGGAGTAAATGCAAGGAATATTGTGTTTATGTTTAAGATACTCAATGCTATTTTCCAAAACTTTAATGAACAATTTACGACTACACTGACATAAACAATTTATTGTTCAATTGCTTAGTTTATAACTTATCGTGTATGGTTATATACAGGGTGTGTACTTTCTAATAGCTACAGTTTTGCTATCTCCTAAAGTAGAAGAGGAAGAGGTACGTTTAAATTGGAAAAGAAAAATGTAGATAAAGAAAAACAAACAAATAATAAACATCAACATTAAAATTTTCAGAGCCGTATTTGTAATATTCCCAAAAAAAATTTATTCATTCTTACTGTCGATAATATATATTAGAAAACTTGTTGCATAAGGAACATACCTAAGTTTACAGTTAACACTTATGTAATACAACGTTTCGTAACTACGTAGACACATTCAAAAAATTTTTTTAATACGAACCTGCATTTTTTTCATGCATTATTTCAAACTTTTGTTCTAAATTCAACCCTGCATGATTAAAAATCATTTGCAACAGTTTTTGTTCATTTTAACATGGTTCCTATTTTTAAAGCCGGACCTGCCTCGATTAGTTCCGGTTGCGATATATTTAGTTTAGCAGGATAAAAAAGAAAAGTAAAACATTTTAATCAAAATGACCTACTTAAGTTTTAGGAAATTAGTGCTTGGTAAAAAATATTTACAACTTTCTCTGGCATTTCGAGAGTCTAGATTAAAATATTTACAGCCATATAAAAAATATTTACAAATTTTTGCATTTTGCCATTTTTACCATTGAATCCTTCATACCTCCTGCCTCTTCATCTTTTTCCATTGATAACTTATACACTCACTATTTTAACAAAGCATGTTATTTAGAAGATAAAAGTATCTATCAAGGTAAGGAATCCTTCATAATAAATAAATTAAATCGATTAAATAAATAACGTAAATACCCGACACTGGGACACAGCCAGTTAATAAATGTAAAGGCACTAATTATTTGCAAATAATAGAAGGTACTAATAACGTTCTTACGCATAGCCTGCTTATCGTACTCCATATGCATAGCAGAGATAATATAACTGCCCGCTGTCGCACTAGCCTGTGTGTAAAGTGCGTACCACTGCTATGCACGGTTAACTGTCTATGATGAGTACGTATACAGAAGTACGGGTTTAACAGCGTCCGATAATAATTAATTTATGCGTTAGCTTGCCGTATTGCTGTGTTGTGTGTGTATTACACACACGTTACCTATGTATAATGTATTATATAGAAAACAGGGATATGTATTGGCACCATTGTTCACTGTTACTTATGCTATGCTATAATATGCGTTCGCTGGTTCGTCGCTGCTGCTACTACGTAAGCTGAGTGTTTATACTGCAACGTGTGAATAGCGCCGACAGAGGAATTGTGTGTTACGCTACCACACTGGGTGGAACTAATATCAAAATTTGCATAAAACGATGTAGTGGGACCGTATCAGGAAACAAATGACGTGTAGTTGGCTATATATGGACCCCTAGACGGAACAAAAGTTGAGTGATGCCTCAGGCTCATAAATAGCGAGATTTAGTGTGATAATTTAATGTCTATTTTCGAGAACTCCACTACAAGACCACCACCAGCAGCAGCCAGAAGAGCGACCAGCCAAGCCAAGGCAACACAATGCCGAGACAATAGGCAGAGCGACAGTCGAAAATAATGCGTTTAGTAAGCGATTTTCTATACCATATACCGCTTAATTGAATTGCACGTATACTGAACGACTATGTTTCTTCTAGCACCGCACCTTCGACCTATCTCCTACACCACTAGAGTGAACAAGATCAGTCGTACCCATAACCGTGACTGGTTTTAGTCACTCAAGCACTCGTAGTTCCTACGCATAACCGTGATGTTGCGATAGCTTAGAGTGTCTCCTATTCTGTCTTACCACTAGAGTATATAAGATCACTTGTACGCATAACCGCGATTGATCTTAGTCACTCAAGCCCTCGTGACAGCTACGCATAACAGTAGGGTACGATAGCTAATGGACTTCTAGAATTTCTACCTTCTCCGTTATTCATATCGCATATTTACTTTTACCCCCGCCTTCCTGTTGCATCATTACCTGTTTGTAGATGCTTTCCGCATTGTTGTTCTGTTATTTTATCACCGCAGATTTGTGTTGCTTTACATGCACCGCTTTTACTTTGTTTTGTAATTATTATTATATATTTGTACTGTTTTACATGCACCGCGTATCTATATTGTTTTGTGTATAATACAATCGCTAATACAATCGCCGTTTATTTGCTAACCTCCATTAAAGAGATATTGATTTCATTTCACATTTAAGCTATTTGACATAGAAGTGAGAAAGAAGAAGGAGGCTGAATAGGTAAAAGATATAGCTTTACCTTCTCCCTGGAAGGAAAATCGAATTTTGGTTTTTGGGACTTGATGTAATTTATGTAATTTTTGGGATAAAGTAATTAGGATATAAGCATGATAATATGCCAAATAAAGGTTTAATTTATTTTTTATTTTTATTTTAAAGTCAACAATCAGGCCAGTGATACTATATGCCAGCGAGACGTGGACACCGACAAAAGGTATTATGAATTTGGGAAAGAAAGGTTCTCAGAAAAATCTATGGTCCAGTATGTATAAATGGAGAATGGAACATACGAAAAAATGAAATACTGAAGAGACTATACGGAGAACCGGATATAGTTTCGGTCATTAAGAAAGGGCGATCAAGGGCACGTAGAAAGACTTCCGCAAGGGAGGTTTGCCAGGAGAGTCCTGTATGAAAACCTGGGTGGGGCAAGGCCCCGGGCAGGGCCCCGTATGAAATGGCATGATGATGTAGAGGAAGGCCTGCGCCGAGTAGGGGTCAGAAGATGGAGCTCAAAAGCTGAGGTGAAGCAAGAGTGGAAAACTTCATTGATGAGCTCCAGGTTCACTTAGGACTGTATTACCATGTGAAGTATACGCAAAAAAAAGTTGAATTCCTTTGGCTAAAGAAAGGCCCATAAACATGATTTCCCGTATAAGACGCATTAAATTTTGAATTAAAGAAGTCGGTCAAAGAGAGAATTTTGCTTGGCTACGCGACATCAAGTTGAAGTGTCGTTGAAGTTGAAGATATTTTTCCATCAATTAATATTGATTAGTTACATGTTTTATTTCATTAGTTATTAATATATTTTATATAAATAAATAAGTTGTACAGTTCCATTATTTTGGCACCCAGTGCGATCGCGTTGATTGTACCTGTACATATGATTATGTTGACCAAAACTTAAGAGTCAATACAGTATACAAATAGAATTTCAGACTTACTACACAACGTAAAAACAAACACGGGCAAGAACGAAGTACACAAAAGCACATGTAACAATTATGACGTCACATCTATAGCATAGACTAGACGTGCCATATAAATAAGATTCAAAGAACATATATTTAACAAATGAACAGCCAATATAGGGAAACTTATTTTTAAAAATAATCACAAATTTAAACTAAAGGACACAACCAAATTTTACACAAATAATCGAAACAAAATTCTAATTGTGAACACAGTAACTTTATTTACTGATTTAGTTTTTAGTCATCGTAAGCAGCTTATTATTATCTCAATGTTTTAGTTTTATAGATTTAACATAATGAATTACTCAAATGTAATCCTAGGAACAATTAGCTTGTTCAATGAAACATATAGAACCTCATCAGAAATGGATTCCATAGGCTTGGATAAACTCAATCGAATAATAATTCCTCTAATATGATGAGTCTATGGGCGATTGAATGTTGTCTATTATGTTTCGTATTTCAAATATTTCGAATGAATGTGTAGTAGCGGAGAAGAAACAATATGCAACGGAATCTATTATAGGCAACCATATGTCACATATTGAGTTTTTGTTCTATTCAATGCGCGTATAGGATTACGTATTTGCATAAATCTAGGAGTGTTGTTCCTATATAAAAAATTTCAATTCACGGATAAGCTCTAACTTCTCTTTTGTAGAAAATGATATTCTTCTTGAATGTCCGTACCGAATTAACAAAATAAAATTTTAGTTAAATAGCACATTTAGATATACGAATATATGTTTACACAAAATATTCATTATTATAATTATTTCTTCTTAAATTTATCTGATTTAAAAATCTATCGTTGTATATATTTAGGCTTTTGTTTTTATATTCAATGTTGATGAGTGCAAATGCCAAAGGAACAAATTCGTTGAACTTTCCATTGTGGCATGTCATGGGATATTTGGAATATGAATATTTATATGTTCATTCATGTGGGACATTCATATGTTCCAGTATAGTCATAACCTCTCTTAGTCACAATATGACAATAAGAAATTTTTGGGGTTTCAAGTCTTGATTGAGCGTTTTAAAAGTCTGGGCTCCTCCGACAATTATTTCTCGCCTTCTTTCAGAGCTCTATAAAAATAATTTACAATACATCATGGATATTTCTAGGAAGTGAAGGAAACTACCTATCCAGCCCCTACATTTATCTGGCCCATTCAGGGCCCATTCCAGCTAAAAATTTTATAATTAAAAATCTAATATAAATATTTGATACCACTACATGCTTTACCAGTTTCAATCCCACCCAAAGCTATTCCCACCCAATCCCACCCAAAGCTAACCGCTACTGACAGTATCATTTATTAATTTTCAGAAGTATCAGCTTTTAAACCTCATAACGTGTAAAATAGTTGGTCGCACAACTAATTCCGTATGGAATACTATTAAGCCACCATAAGAAAAAATCTAGGTGAACTTAAAGATTCTCAAATTAATTATAGGTTACATGTAGGAAACTGGTACAATTTTACAAAGAATCACAAAGGCTATCTAAATGGATTAGATTACATGGTTACAAAGGGATTAAAAAGTACAGGGTGTTGCTAAATGAGGTATGAACCTTTTATTGCTCAAAATTAGTTCAGTACTTTCCAAATTGAAACCGCTGAGATGCAAGCCTACTAAAGTTTTCCAAGTTTTAATTTGCCATCTTCCATATAAGGGAAGAGGAATGGAGGTTAATGATGAGGGAAGGGAGTGAATTGGAAGAAAATAGAGTAGAGATATGTGGAAATCAGTGGAAAGTAGACGAAGAGAGAGAGAGATAATGAGGATGAAAAAGAGAGGAGCAGCCGGGCGAATAGGGTGGCAGCAGATATGTAGAAATGTATGAATGAGAAGTATGTATAAAATATTAAAAGGAAAGAAGTGCCAGAAGAATGGAAAAGAGCAGCATTTCTACCGGCGTATAAGAGGGGAAATAGAATGGAAGTTGATAGTTACAAAGAACTTACTATTATGGATGGATTATATAGGTTGTATGCGAAGGCTTTTAATAAGAGATTAGAAGGGGAAGTTCGTGATAAATTCTGTCATACACTCAAAAAGGGTTCATCAGAGGTAGGGGGACAGCGGATAATATTGTTACACTATAAGTAGAGAAATTTCGGTAAGAAAGAAATTCTACCTCGTATATATTGACTTCAAAGCGGCTTTTGATAGGATAGTGAGAGCGAAATTGTGGGAGAGAATGGAGAATGTAGGAATTTCGAGAGCGATGATAAGAATAATAAAGGGATTTTATGAGAGGACGAAAGTAAAGGCAAAAGTGAATAAGAAGGTATCGGAATGGTTTGAGACAAAAAAGGGAGTTAGGCAGAGATGTCCACTAAGTGCTTGTCTGTTGAATATTTACTTGTCAGATTTGGAAGA
Source organism: Adranes taylori (assembly GCA_009867245.2). Lineage (NCBI taxonomy): Eukaryota > Metazoa > Arthropoda > Insecta > Coleoptera > Staphylinidae > Adranes > Adranes taylori. The sequence goes on from WYDF02017766.1 coordinate 15,412, forward strand.
GATTTTGATGAAAGAACAAGCGAGTGGAATGAGGATAGGAAGGATAAAAATGTGGCAAATTTCGAGTAGAAGGGAAGAGATGATTGCACTGATTGAAAGGGTGAAAAGATATATGAATAGATACGGCTTGGAAATGAATGTGAAGGAAACTAAAGTAATGGTGTACAAGAGGGAGAAAGATAATGTAGGAAGGATGAATTTATTTAGGGGGGGGGGGGTCAGGGGGGCAAAGAATAGAAATAGAAAAGGCAAGAAACATATTCAAGAAACATATATCAAGAAACATATTCAAGAAACATATCTAAGGTCAAGAAACATATCGCAAAGAACATTTGGATTGTGGAGCCTCTAAGAATGAGAAAGAGACTTCAATGTGTCCATCCACCGGGAATGTTGCTTAAAGACGGTGTTTACGGTTGAAAGCTGATGTTTTGTGCAGAATTGTACCAGCCGTTCTCCTCTGACATTCCATTCTCCGAGACTTAATTGCCCGCAAACCTCTCCTTCGGCACCCTTACGAATTTTAGCATTAAAATCACCAAGCATTGCTGTTATTTCCTTTTTCTTCGTCAAGTTGACGGCTTTTTATGTAGTGCAATAAAACTCCTCTATTGCGTCATCAGATTTGTCACAAGTAGGGTCATACACCTGTATTACATAGATTCAGAAGCATTACACGGTCTCCGGGTGGAACGAAATCAATGACGGGCTTCTCCAGTTCGGCGGTGATAAGTATACCAATGCCATAGCGAAGTTCAGCATCATCTCCTCCCGAATAATAGAGGACTCCATGTTGCGTTCTAAGAGAGCCTGTACCCGACCATCTGTCTTCACTGAGTCCTTACAGTATATTTGATAACACGAGGGGATTCTTACCACCCTCTCCCAATTTAAGGGCTGCCCCGAACTGAGAGCCGTGTCACTGTCATACATATTCATGTTGGATAATTGGATAATTGGAAATTTAAACATTGCAGCTCTAAAACGAAATCAATTTGTTCTTAGGATTTGTCCCTAATAAAACGCTAGTGCATATTGTAACAATTTTCAAAGTGTATACAATAAAAAAAATTTACTCATAAATTTCGCGCATTCACTATGAAGCGAACGAGCGAACGACGAAGTCCTTGAAGACTTTCGCAACAGATGTTCGCGAAGTCTGTAAATTTAAGTCTCTCTCCCCTCTCTTTCTCTATTTCACCGGCGCTGGCAACGATGCTAGGAATGTTCAAACTACGTAAACAAGGGTGGTGTATTAGTCTTTTTATCTTGAAAAGAAGAATTACAGTGGCTGTCCGAAGCAAATTTTTATATGAAATCCACAAGAACATTATTAAGCGATTGGCGTGTGCGAAAGTTTCTTTGGACAATAGCCCAATATGTTTTAATAGGCCGGCATTGGGGAGGATTAATATTTTTAAGCTGTTTTAGGTAGGCAAGGTTATTATGCTAAAGTCAAATATGGATAGAATAATTTGGAACCTGTGTGCTCTTGCATGCAAAAAATCAAATGTTCTCTAATACATTCATTAATGCCCATTAATTGTTCCACCATTTCTAACGCTCTCTATTTTTGGGCATACCAGTAGTTCGGTAATCTACCGCATTGTCGTTAGCCTTGTGGTTTCCATATTACCACTTCTCGTTACATGGTCAAGAAAATGTAAGTATTCTTTTATAGACGCTGCTGGAAAGTCTTTGGGATGGTTGTATTTCGCTGTCCATGGAACTTGTAACAATCTTCTCCAGCAGCATATTTCGAAGATGCCTAGCCTTCGTCGATTCGCAGTTCTAAGCGTCCACGTTTTACGTCCATGAATTAGAAAGAGATCACAATTTAACTAATAGACAATTAATAAGTAAGAATGGAAACACGTTCGTTTCGTTTACGAACGTGTCGCCCATCAGAGGACATCACGATCGATGAGAATACATATATAAGCAAAACATTCATCACAGATTCTCTCTTTTACGTTCCGATTATTCTCTCAGAATTTTCTTTTTAAATTCTATTCTTATTGATTCTATTTTAAATAAATAATTTACTTTGAATAAATAATTTTGGAATAATGTAATAAATCGTCTTCTAGTATAATGGTGCCTAAGTATGCTTAAAATACTAAAGTACGTTCTAGGAGGTTTATTTTATTTTTACCTTTGACTATGCACTATTTAATAAAGCTGATTATTTCTTTTGTCATGATGTAAATAAATTTTAAGAAATATGTTTCATTATTCATCTAAATTTATAAACCCGTGTTAGTTATCGAATTTTATTTAAAAAAAATATTTATTGTAAAATTGACTAGTTCTGTAGATAAATCCATTGTTTAAATTTTATTTGTAGTGCATTTTATTTAAATTTGTAAGCCGTATTTGCTTTATGTTCAACCATAGATCATTTTTAATAAAGCATAAATGTTCAGTATATTATTAAGCACAGCCAAAAGACATACAGAAGGAACTATTTTGAGGATGAGAAAATCGTACTCCAAAATACTTCCGCTTAATGGTTGTACACAAAATATTGATAATTTATAAATTAATGAATGAAGATCATTTTAGAAGAGTTATTGGAATACCTGGAGAATATGAACCACTGTTATTATGCTCCTGGTATTTAGTAGGACTGCTATGAATAAAATTAACATTGTGAGCAAACAAAATGTCGATTTGAGAAATCATCGGCCGTTTAGTCCTAATTTACTTCTTTTTATTCCCACACATCAAAAATAAATGATGTGGTTAATATTTTTCGACACGTGAAGAAGCGGTTGATACATTCGTAATGCTTTTTTGGAGGTATCCCAATCGGAGGCTTCAAAAATTATTTTGAAAAGCAACAAAGTCGTTTTCAATGATAAATATTAATTTTTGTTCCCTAATCCCGAGATATAAAAGAAAACCCTCGTATACGCTGATAACTTTGTTAATGCTTTGAATTCTCAAAGCATTAATTTGAAATACATATATTCATGCTGCCACTGATTCTAAACGTTTGAAAAGCGGTATGAGGCAAATTGGAGAATGGGGAAATCTGAAAGCTTCAAATAAAAAAGATGGTGCGACCATAAGGCGCAACATTGTTTTATTTCTTTCTGGTACAAGAGGCATCTGAACGTTTCGAACAATCTCGTTGCACGAAAGAGTTTACGGGGTGTAAGATTAATTGCCTAAATTTTAATATGATTTCAAAGTTCATAATTTATTACGCTAATCTTGCGAACTAATTATTTTTTTATAAGGGTTTATTAGAGGAAGTTAAAATGCTAGTAAAATGCTATCTATTAGTTATGTATGTTTTGTATAGTTTTATTTCATATTTCCCTCAAAAATTCTAATATAATTATAAATTTTAGTCTTAAAAACGAATCCGTAATTATCGAAACAATAAAAATTCGACAAAAATTAAACAAATCAATGTGTGTTATTCAAAACAAGTACTAAACAGTTTTCAATTGGGCTACCAGTCAAAACTGCGAAAGGCCTCGTACAATGCCACTGAAAACCGCTCACTTATACATCACAAATAATATAAATCCATATAATTTCCACCCGTATTTATGAATATTAGATAAACGGACATTTAACGATGATGATCCTCAATTATTTTTCGTAGCATTAATAAAATTCGTGCAAGCAAACGATGCAATTGCGTCCCCGACGTACCATCCTTTTACTCAATTAAAACGAAATAAAAATGACATTTAAAAGAGCTCCAAAGGTTTTGATGCGAAGTTCTTTTTAACGATTAATGTATTAGCATGTAGGTTTAACTGTTTTTACTCCTTTGAGGAAATATATAATTTAGCTAATTCATTGGGTAATACGAGCCACGCTGTGTTTTTATATACAGGGTGTACACTTTCTAATTGAGTATTTATATCTCCCAACATAGAAAAGATAGAGAAATGTTTACATAGGGAAAAATGTACATAATTAAAAACAAACAAATAACGAACACTAGCATTTAAATTTTCAGAGCCGTATTTAAAATATTTACAATAAACAAAATTTTGGAATTTTCTAAAATTTACCCCAGCATTGTTATTTTCGATAATATTAAAAACTTTAAAATAGTTTACTTACTTAAGTTTGCCTAAACTTAAGTTTATTTACTTAAGTTTACCGTGAACAGTTATGTAATACAGCGTATCGTAACTGCGTACACACCATCAACATATTTTTTTTAAATACGGACCTGGATCCTTTTTTACTGAATCGTTTCGAAATTGTGTTCTACATACAACCCTGTATGACTAAAATAAGTTGTAACAAGTCTATTTCAACGTGGTTCTTACTTTTAAAGTCGGACCAGCTCCTAGTTCCAGTTACGATATATTTAGTTTAGCAGATTTAAAAAAAAACCAGAAACTGTTAAGCAAAATGATCTACCTAGTTTTTGCGAACCTAGTGCTTGATAGCGGGGAAGGTCTTCAAGCCTTACTGGATAGAGTTATATTAAAAGGAAATGATTATGGCTTGTTACTGAATGTCCAAAAAACCAAATATATGGTGGTAAGCAAAAACCCAGTTGTAAACTCAGCTACATCAGCCAATGGAGTGCCCCTTAGAAAGAGTGGCAACAATGATGTTTCTTGGGTAGTGGGATGACTAGGGTTCGAGAAGGCTAGATCCACGTTCATTAAAATGAAGAATGTGTTTTACAGTCATAGCCATAGTATTGATTTGAGAATGAGAATTCTCAGGTGCTATATCTTCGCAATCCTATTCTATGGAATGGAGGAGACGTGGACATTGTCCGGAGCAGGTGAGAAAAGGCTGGAAGCATTCGAAATGTGGATCTACCGACGGATGCTGAGAATCAGTTGGACTGAGCATATTACTAATATTGAAGTTTTACGAAGGATGAGAAAGAACGAGGAAGTAATAGCCACAGTTAAAATCCGTAAGTTGGAATATTTTGGTCACATTGTTCGACATCCAGAACGATACGGGTTGCTCAAGATTGTGTTAGAAGGCAAAATAGAAGGCAAATGAGGACCTGGCAGTAGAAGGATCTCTTTGTTGAAGAACATTAGACAGTGGTTTAACCAGAGCACCACATCGCTGTTCAGATCGGTGGCGAATAAAGTTAAGCTAGCGGTCATGGTTGCCAATATTCGTTCAACGAATACGGCACGATAAAAAGAAGAAATGCTTGAGAAGTTAATTAAAACACATTATCTTTTATCTGTTCTAGGTTGATCTTTTTAAATCAAAATGTTAGAGAACATTGTTACAGAGAACGTTGTTACAGTAGTTCTTTTTGATTAAAATATTTTGCATTTCATTTTTATTTCGCTAAACAAAATATATCGTAAGTGCAACGAATCGCACCAGGACCGGATTTTAAAATAAGAACCATGTTGAAATGAACAAAAACTGTAACAAATTATTTTTAATCATACAGGGTTGTATTTAGAAACGATTTGATGAAAAACAATATCCAGGTCCGCATTTAAAAAATAATATTGATGGTGTCTACGCAGTTACGAAACGTTGTATTACATAAGTGTTTACGGTAAACTGAAGGATGTTACTTATGTCACAAAAAACTACTTTAAAGTTTTTTAATATTATCAAAAATAATCATGCTAGAGTAAATTTTAGAAAATTGCAAAATTTCGTTTTGGATGTTTCTTGTTTGTTTGTTTTTTAATTATCTACATTTGTCTCTATTTAAACGTTTCTCCATCTCTTCCACTTTAGGAGATAACAATATTATCTCAATTAGAAAGTGTACACACTGTATGCATGGGATATGGGAAACAAGATCCTTATTATATTAAGTGTGATTCTTATCATATTAGTTTTTATAAAACTTAGAATTCTCGATCTATTGGTTCAAGAGTTATAATAAGAAAATTCGAAATTAGCATGGGTGACCCGCTTAGCGGGGATTTGTGGACCGTTGTGGTTACTTTGTGGTCACGGACGAACAAGTACATACCATAGACAGAAACAGGCTAGCTTGTCGATCTTGCGAACAGCACCCAGCCGCGACGCTAAACCCATTAAACATGGTCATCGAAAAATGCTCATTTTCCGTCGAATTTTTAATCAATTTATATAACTTTAGAACACGAACAACCTAAAAGATTAAAAAAATGGATTAGATCCACAAATTGTTGTAAGTCCGTTGACTTTTTCATCCATAACCGACATAAAATCGACCACTTTTAAGCTGTCTTTCCGTGCGTTTTCCATTCCAAATTGAGCCCAAAGGTCCCGAATCAAAACTTCTACCGACAAGACTCCAACACAAACAACGTATAATTAAAAAATGTGTTGATGTGATCGCCACCCCATCTTTCATATACTAGAAGTCCAACGTTTTGTTATATCTTGCATAAAACAAAAGTCGAACATTTTAGTGTTAGCTATCACCTTTTAAGTCGTCTATTAAATTCAATTAGCACAATAATGTTTAGGGTAAATTAAACAATATTAGTTTAACCCATGAATCCCCCAGTCCCCATATTTGCCTACGGCGCGGACAGCTTCGCTATCCGCTTTGGCTACTCATGACTCACATTTTCCCCGTCTTTGCATCTGGCGCTGTCTGGTTTGGCATGGCCTACGACCCCTCATGACACTCTTTTCGGGTAATTTCTAAAATAGCTAATTTCTAAATTCATAAGGCTGCGTTGGTCTTATAAATTTGCTCAATCGCTTAACTATTAAAGGAACTTTCGACACAAGATATTAAAAAAAAATTCTTGCGAAATTCTTTCGAGAAAATGGACCCCAAATTTAGCAAAAAAATAATACCCTATATATATCTTAAATTGCGATTTTAGAAAAGAATGTTTCAAAAAAAATCGAAGGGCCTTTATGTAGCCTATACAATAAAGTTTATTCGACTGTCCGATCTTTTATTGCTATTGCGATATTCAGAAAGTTTGTTACAGTTCAAATGTGGCAACACCGCTTACTATACAATTTGGCAGCATGGGACTTTCTATATTAGATGCATAATACAACGTACTATATGTGTGCAAAATTTCAGCCTCCTAATTTAAATACGAAATATCTGAACAAACAAATGGCCCCTGTCCGCCATATTGGATTCATAGTAGTCTACACTTATGTGCCAAATTCATCCAGATCGGTCCCATAGGGAAGGAGAAATTCTTGAACATACATCCGTACGCACAGACACCGAAAAACCGACCCTTCGTTTTATTTTCCGAACAAGAAAACATTTTTTCAGAAAAAGCTTTTTACAGAAAACGTGTTCCATATGAACCCCCATCCCCTCCAATTTGAATTGCGTATTAACGAATTACAGTAATTTCAATAGAAGAGACGTACTAAGGTGAAATAGAAAAAATTCTCAAAACATGAATCCTATATATTTCCTATACCTATAGGTATTACATACCTAGATGGTATATGAAATAGAAAAACAATTAATAAAACTCTTGTAAGACAAAAAACTAAGTCTATAAAAACGCGTAAAAGAATACTTTCCATGTTTAAATGAAATACAAATTAGCCAAACGTAAGATTTTTTAAAAATAGGGGTGAATCATGTAATTCATCCCTTCACAGTTCTGAGCCCAGACCCTTTAGGATTTTCTGGCCAAACTTAATACTGTACCTATTTGTGTTAGCAAAATGTGTCCATCGTCCATCCATACATTACACGTAAATCCATTATTATCGTATTGCACACAAGCAGCGCGCCAACATTTTTAGTGACCTGCTTTTTCGGAACAAACCTGAACAAAAACGGTGTACAAACATAAGGATACAGTGTCTTGCATAAAATATCCAAATTTCACGGTGCTATCTGCACTCTCTCAAGAACTATGAATATAAATGTCTAAACATGTCCCGTAAAATCATACTACAATTAACAGTTGTTTCCCCACGTTTCGCCTCTAAAGAATATGTCGGAATAATGAGACGCCGCCTATACCGTAGCCATACTCAAGTCCTATCTAAATCAACATTTTTCCCATTTTTTCGAAAACTGGTCGTTTTCTAATTATTTTTTCGCGCAAATGAATCACATTTGTATTTTTTCAAATTTCCGTCATTTCACTGAATTGAAAATTTCAAACATTTCACTTTTCCACAATGGGAGATAATCATCCCAGCTCTGTCGGTTTTTCGAAATATTTTTCAAATGAAAAATGGAGACAAACAAATCATCTGTCAAATTCAACAAACATCATATTTTTAATCGTATCGAACCAGCTATTACTTTACTTTATAACCCCAAAATAGCACCGGTCCCGTTTAAATCTATAGTTGACAGGCTGCACGCTTCTACGGTTTTAATAGTGCGTGTGTAAGGCAAATGGAGTTAATGAGAAAAGAAGAGCCACAGGTGGGATTGCATTTGGGAGGGAAAAAGGAATTGCATGAATGTGAGGTGGAAGAAATTAATGGGCCAAAAGATATATAAATATATGTGTGTAAGAGAGTAAAAGGGAAACGATGGTTGGTGATAGGGGTATACGTGAAATAAGGGCGGTACGAAGTTACAAGGAAGTTCAGTAAAGAAATAAGCGAGGAGAATGAAAATTATGACACATTAACAATTATGGGAGACTGGAATGTAAGAATAGGTGAAGAAGAGAGCAAGTTATTAGGAAAGGATGGAGAATGGATTGATAGGAATTCAAACGATAAGGTGGTAAATAAGGAAGGATTAGGTTTCTACAATGGGCGTGAGAGGAAGATTTTATAGTGGAAAATGGATATATGAGTTGTAATTGTACTGTTGAATTAACAGAGGATATAAAGGAGAATCAGTCATAGATAATTTGTTAATAGATTATAAGTAAGAGGGTGAAGATACTAGAATAGAATCAGATCATTTTCCCATAGAGATAAGGTGGAGGCTTGTTAGAGAGAATCGGAATGGAGGAGGCGAAATGGGAATAAGGAAGGAAAAATGTTTTGTCTGAGGTAAAAACAATAAGTTGGCGACGTGGCGTAAACTGGAGATAAATTAGAAAGGAATAAATCGTTTAAAGATGTGAAGGATAATTTGATAGTGTATGAATGTGTAAAATGAAGATAAAGAAAGGAACAAAAATAAGCATTATGATGAAACGTGTGAGCAAAAAAAAAGAAGTAAAGATTTATTAAGGAAACTTAGAGATTGGGAGAAAGTGATAATTTTATATGTGGAAGGAATCGAAAAAGAAGCAACATTTGTGTAAGGAGATACGGAAGGGTTTGATACTAATAAAGGTTGATTTTGACATGGTAAAACTTTTAACTTCTAGTATATGAAACGTAAGATAACGCAACCGTCCACGAATTTTTATATTTTTCAGTTCTGCTTGTAATAAAATTATCACATTTTTTATCCTGCAGCATTTATTTTCTAACCACTTGCTATTTTAATTACGAAATTAATTTCGTCAAAACTAACTTATCAAGGATAATAAAAGCGGACCCGTACGTCTTCAGTTCCCAAATTAATGAAATACTCGTTTATTGTACGTGCGCGTAATTATCAAAACGTAATTTTTTGGTTATTAACTCGTCCGTGTTTTTTTTTTTCGTTGCTTCCTCATTCGCTGCTTCGCTTTCTCGTTAATTTTCCCTCTCGAATTTTTGCGTTTTGTTTTGTTTTTCTGCAAGCTTCGCAAAGATTTGATTTATTTGAAGTTGTTGGGTCATAAAAATGAAACCCTATCTCAAAAATTCATATCAATTAGATTAGAATAAAATATTTATTCGAAATTAAGGAAGACTGATGATTAGGGCTGTTCAGCAATACGACTCGTGAAACAGAATTAATTTTATAAAGCAAATTTCATACAGACGGTAAGTGATATATTAACATTGTTGTTCGTTTAGATTAGGACTAATATTATAAAATATTTAGTTTATTAACTTAAAATAATATTAAGATTCTGTACTACTGATGATGACTCCTGATGATGACTATATAGACGAAATCATTCCACGATTTTGTATAACATGTAAGTAAATAATATCCACAATACAAATAAATCTATATTGTGGATTAGAAAAACCAATCATTTTGTTAAAACTACGTTTGTTGCCGGATGGCTCCGCTGCGGTGTAAGGCGGGTTTTTTTATTTGTTTGCTATCAAAATAAAGGGAAACACAGAGAGAGAGAGAGAGAGAGAGCTGGACCACTTTTTGCTCACTACACCTCCCGGCGCCTCCACCACTCCATTAACTTTTTTGTAATATGGTGTATGAAATGGTGGATGCTTCAGGCTGTATGTGCAAACGTATAGGGCGGCCAAGAATATTTGCCCTTTTTTATTTGGTAAACTAGAAAGATGGAACATCCCCGATGCTTCTACAGCAGTAAAGAAGCACAACCACACAATAGTTTTCTTACACTAAAATAATTGTTCTTGGATTATATTTTACTAAGTTCAATAAAATCAAAAGACAAATTCATGTCATCTTAAACAATATTTATGGAGCATGGAGACAACACACGCTAGAAAAAAGAATGAGCCTCAGCTTTTTACAATCGATGTGATAGATCTTGGTAGCAACGTTTCTTGAATAATTGGGAGGATGTTATTTAAAAATCTACCACAATTCTGCTAGGAAAGAAGATTAGAACAAATGAGAGGAATTTGAAACCTGAATAATTAAATAAGAATTAAACTTGAATAATTAAATCAGAATCAAACTTGAATACGGCTGGTATTAAATTGCCAATAATATCCTTAGTAATATAAAATATTTAATTTTGTAGCGGTATGGATTTCACTCTCCCAAAAGAAACTACTCAATCAGAGGGTGGGCTGCGTAAAGTCAAACGAAGCTTACTTACGTGCTTCTTAGTTATATACTATACAACAATCGTCTTCCATATTCAATACGCTATGCAAGCAGATGCTACGGACACAACTATTCCAACCTTCGTTTCCATTCATTCGCATTCTCCGAGTTGAAGCGCTTATTATTTGGTAAAGTCGTAAAGTCTGCAATCTCTTGAGTCTTAAGGAAGCGCACTTATCCAATAAACTAAACTAAACGCTGTATGTATTATTGGTCTTGCACTCTTTGAGTCAAGCCCAGACTTCGCATGTTCGATCTTGTACTCCACTCCGTTGAGTCAAGCTCAACTTTCGTATATTTGCTTCCGCACACTTTGAGTCGTTCCAAACGTCATATTTTGGCTTCCGCACTCTTTGAGACGAGCCACGGGTATCCCACCATTGCAAATCGACCTCCCATTGCCTTGTTCTCCTCGAGAAGAGCCAAATTCTCCGCCTTTCTACAAAATCGTCACCATTAAACTTAACTTCGCTTAACAACTTCGTATCAACTTGACATCTTCCATCGCTTCA
>WYDF02017767.1:0-13334 GCA_009867245.2 Adranes taylori
TATTTCAGCATTTATGTTAGTATGTTGTAAAGCTTCCCATAATTTTACTAGAGGAATGCTGTCATAGGCCTTTTTAAAGTCCACAAATAGCTAAAAAATTACAATACAAAAAATGAGAAAAAGATACTTGTTTAAAAATATGGAATAACTTGCGTTGTTTACTTAGACAACTCACTCGAAAACATTATATAAATCAAAGAGTGAGATAAGGTTATTTTATTTTTATTTAGTCTATTTATGTGTTTTGATCTTCAGTTCTCAGTTATTAGTAGGTGTAGTTCTATGGAGTTGTTTGTTCTGTGGTTTTGAGTATGTGGAAAATAGAGATGGGTGTTGTTGGGTCTTTGAGAGATATGGTAAAGTTGTCTTGAATATTTCTATATTTTCGAGAATGTTTATTATTTCGCTTTTGTTTTGTATGTGTAGAATTTTTGTGCTGTTTTTTTGTAAATCTGTGATTTTCTTGTATGAGATGTTTGGCGAAATTGGAGTTCACGTCATATGGTTCATGTCTCTGTTTTTGTGATTTTGCTGTCTTCCATGCTCGTTCGTGTTCAGAGATGTTTTGAATGTGCGTCCAGTCTATCCTACTTATTTTAACGGCCAGCTCCCGCATTCTAGTAAATATACACCTCCCTTTACCATTCTGTCTTCGGAATCTTTCTGTTGTCACTGATTTTTCTCTTATAAAAGCAGGATCTTGATTTTGTTATTATTCTCTTTGTATAAGCACCATACCGGTTTCTTTTCGCAACATAACGGTTGTTTTTTATATTGCACACTTTTATATATGATTGTAAATACATGTAGAACACCATAACACGTTTACAAATTGTTGTTTATTATTGCAAATATTTGTAATACATATAAGGACTCTAAGCGCGATTTATAATTGACTGACATTGTATTGTGAAGCTAATTTTTGCAAATTTTTATAAATGGAAATACCCCGTTACATCATAAAAAATCTACTATAATCTTAACTAAATAAATACATAATTTTACTTGAACTGCCTGGAAAAATCTATACACATCAAAATAATTTCAAATAAAAAAACGACAATACAAACTAGAAAAGAACCAAGAATAATATAAATAATATTCATAATAATAATTATAAAATAATAATAGAAAAAACAACTAAACATCAGTACTGTTCCTCAAGGCAGTGAGTATAAACGATTATCAAACCATAACAAAACCAGTATGTTCATATAATAAACTAAATAAAACTGAACGTCAAGTAAATCACAATATGTAACAAAACGTTCCTATGCCCAATTTTCCGCATGCATCTGCACGAAAACTATATAGAGGTCTACTAATATCAATATTAAGACTATTTACCAAATCCAAGGTGCGACTAATTGGATCATGTTTACCATAATTAGTAGGGTGGCCAGTAGGGTTTAGCATAATTCAATATAAAAGCAGTTTTGCAATCTTAGTTACCATTGTGGAACCATCCATTTTATCAGCGATAATAACTCAGAACCGTCAATACTGCCCCCAACCAGTTTATGGATAAAACATAAATCTAACATTTTAGGACGTAGTTCAAGAAGCGGTAAATTTAATCTCAATCGAATAGGAGTATAATCATGATAATTATATTCAGTCTTTCTATGAAAAGCCGCAAATCTTAAAAGCTAACTTTGACCTTACTAGAGTTTGATAATCAGCTCCTAGAGTGGATAACGGTAATTCGTTACCATTTCTGCAAATAAATCCTAACGATTTAGAGCTCGTTTACCCATATGATAACGTTATTTATATGTTCACGAAATTAAAGGTCTTTATTAAACAACACGCCTAGGTCTTTAACTACATTGCCTCTTTACATTATTTAAACAAAATGTGCTATTCATAATCCTGTTACTTTTGGAAAATGTAATATGATAGCATTTGTTAACATTAATCTTTAAAGCATTTGCTGTACACCATTCAGATAAACGATCCAAATTTAATTGCAGTAACGCAATATCTTCCTGAGTATTTATTGAAGAGAATATTTTTAAATAATATGCAAAAGCAAGGCATCTTCAGTTCTTCAGAACCATGCCAATGTCATTAATAAAATGTTAAATAACAGAGGAATGTAATATTCACCTTGTGAAACATCTGAAGTAACTTTAATAACTTTAGATACGAAATTGCCTAACCTTACTTATTGAGTCCTGTCAGTTAGATAACTTCTAAACCAATTCACAAGATTGTCCCTGAGGCCGAATTTGTCCATTTTATCCAAAAGAATTTCTGACTTACTTTATCGAAGGCTTTAGAAAAATCTGTGTATATAGTTTCAACACTAGAACGGTTTTCTAAGGTTCCTAGCAAATAGTTTTTAAACACCATTAAATTCGTCAAAGTACTCTTATCCTGGCTAAAACCATGTTGCTCTGGAATAATTAGGTTCTTACAACATTGATATAAGTAGTCGCAAATCATACTATCAAATAGTTTGTGTACCTGTGATTGGTTGCAAACACTTCTGAAATTATCAATTTTATTTCTCTCACCACGTTTATAAATAGGAACAATAAAACTATGTTTATAGGCATTCGGAAAAAATGTTGTTTTATAGATTAATTAAATAGATATGTTAGTGGTTTACAGACAGAAAAAACACAGCGCTTTAGATACAGATACTAGGTAGATCATCTGGACCCCGACGAATTTTTTTCTGGAAGTTTAGTTACTTTTCAAAGGTTATTGATTCACTAATAATAGGACAAAATATATCAAGAGAACATTTGTATTCGTTCTTATCTAAGGCACATTTATAACTGGAAAAGACAGATGAAAAAAAACTTTCGTGATACATAATTTGAGGTATACAATTATTTTTCCTTTTATTATTAAGAAACTTCCAGAACATTTTAGGATTTATTGTAATTTAATGACTTATTTTAGATAAGTATCTAGAGTAATACATTCTAGACAAGTCCTTAGATTTCCTTCGAAGTCCGGTAAACTCGATATAGTGTTGTAAATCTTTTGACTCCATATATGCCTTATGTACCCTTTTTTTTTTCTACAACTAATGAAATTAGTTCTTTACTAAACCAAATCGGAAAGATATTTGTCTGACTCACTCTTTTTGGAACATACATTTCAATAGCATTTCTAACAATATTATAAAAACAGTCAACCGCTATATTAATATCTACGTTACAAAATATTTTATCCCAGTCAATGTTCAATAAATAATTGATCATAAATAAGTCTGCTTTTTTCCAATTATAATAAATTTCTTTAAAATTAAGGTTACCTACTTGATTCCTATTATTAATCTTATGCCTAAAGCAGTAACCACGGTGATGATACGAGTTATTTAAAAGAGGATCTATAGCTTAATCACTTGATACATTATGTAAGTTTGTAAATACCAAATCTGATTCCCAAATTATCTAAAATCCAGTCTTACGTATGTAAATTAAAATCATCAAAAACTATTAAATTCCAGTCTTCGTACTGCTGAGTAATGCTCTCAATAGCGCTACAATGTGATTGGTACACACCGTCCGATGAGTTCAGTGGTATGTACACATGTATATTTTCGTTGTAGAAAAAAAAAGGCATATATGGAGTCAAAAGATTTACATTTTATATTTACTTCGATACTAACGAAATATATTAAACCCAGGTAAGATAATTTCTCCATCTGAAATATCCTCCAACAGCCAACTCTCAACTAATACAATTGCATCATATCCAGAACAATTAATAGACTTTTCTAATTCTTGAATTTTTATTTTAAAACCTCCAGTATTTTGTTAATAGAACTATAATGAGGTATTCTCTAGTTTTCCCGACACGTTTTAGTATTTTTTACTATCTTTGGTTATATTGCGCACACAGCAATTTAGTTTGATCCGCAGATATGCGGAATGCTGAATCTCGTATTTTAGTTTTGTTTCATAATACCTTCCTTACTTCTGTTTATTCGTTAGTGTGACTCTAACCGGTCTGTTATAGCCTGCTCTGTATTTGCTAATTCTTTTGACTTCTTGAATTCCTCCTGATTGAATATTCATTTTGTTAAATATATATTTAATAATATTTTCATCGTTAGTAATTCTTTCAGAGAAGTCCTGCGAGTTTGATTCCCCGGCATTATACAAAACTACATTGAAGGCTCTATCAACACGTTTACCAACTTCAGCTAACACTTCAGACTGAGAAATCCATTCCTTCTCAGAAACTTTATTCTTTAGAGCTTGTAGTTCTAATTATAATTGTTTATTAATTTGAGTTTGCTCTTGTAGCTTTTCCCACACACGCTTATAATCTTTTTCCATCGCTAGAAGTTTAGCCATGATGTCATTACCGTGTAAATTGTTGATACCCTTGCTGAAGCATGTGCCAAAGAGGACAAGAACTTGGCCCCTAACTGTTAAATCCATGTTGTCTTCAACTTCGCTGCAAGATTCCTTCACACATGAAGCACAAGACCACCAGGAACCCAATTTTAACAGACCTTTTACCTTATTTAATGGCAAAGGTGTGCACCTTTGATGGAACCAATTACCGCAGTCCCAACATTTGACCGAATATTCAGAATGCGACTTAATGACATTGCGACACTTCATATATTTTTCACTATTCTTCTTACTCTTTCCCGCCATGTTATAATTCAGTAAATTGGTAACCTTAACTCAAGTTGTTTAACTGAAGTTATAAAAACAGACAAAAACAACAGCAACGCGTGACAATTTCTTTTCAATTACTAATAATCTGTTACTCATCACACACCCGTGATTTCCGACGAATAACAAATATATCAAAGATGTAGTTCTCAACGAGCTTTAATTCAATATAACTTACACTATTTATTTCATCCTATTTCTAGTTCTATTACACAGGGAACACGATCGAGTGCTCGCGCGTTACGATAACATTATGTTATTAACTATGTAATATAGATTTTTGTTATTGTATGTTCTTCGTCCCTGAGGATGGTTATGGCTGAAATATTGCTTACGATACGTCGACGTTCGAATTTCGGAGATTGATGTTGATGTTGATTTGATTATTGAAGCGTCGGTTTTATTGTTGACGAATGTGAAGATTTATCGTCCAGCCACTGATTAGGGTCTAAGGTGGAAGTACGTAGTTGCATGATGTGAGTGGATATTGCTTAATGGATCTTAATTGCTGTCGAAGAGATCGGCGATCCGGTGGCTGGAAACAAATGATCTGCTTAGCTTGATGATCGACAGTGGCTTCCTCCTGGTTCCATTGAAGTGTGGGTTGACAGGGGAAGGGTTGTAAATACGAGAAAGAAAAGAAATCGAGACATTCAAGGTATGAAATTCAAAAGATACTGCAGAAGTATAGGGTGCGTTGTGTAAGTTTGATGTTTGTAATTTGCTCGTAGGAATTTGTTGTAGATTTAATTTTTGGTAGTTATATTTAAAAAGAATTATTAAATTAATATTGACTTCACGCTACTTTTGAACAAATCACACGCTACTTTTGAACAAATCATTATGACGGTTACGATAAGCGCTCGCTGGCCGTAAGATAGATATGGTCGTTTTTATTGTTACTTATGACTTCGGGTAGAGCGAAGTTCTCACGTCACATCCAAAATGCACAATTCCCATATTGCGTCTAAGGATGCTAGATTGCTTGGCCTTTTATATGGAATTCTCTGGAGAGAAGTTGCACCTAATGGTCGACTGGCTAGTGGCACTACACGTGTATCGGCGGCACGATGGGTGTGGCTTGAAGGAAACTTTTGCTACAAAATTTTAGGTAGGCTAGGATTTTGACCAATCAAAAATTTCTTCCTGATCCGTTGAGAAATTTAAGGATCAATGTCGCATTGCTTTTTTGACGAAAATCTAAGAAAACCTAAGTGGTAGAAGTTTCCAAACGGTGGTGGGTAGCTTTACATGACCAAAATATTCGAAAAGCAGTGCGTCAGATCGCTTCTACTAAAATTCGTAGATTTATCATCCAATAAAATCAGTCGAAAGCACAAAAGGATACAAAGTTTACCGAATCGTTGAAAATATGGTGGGTAAAATATACGTTAAGGCTCACAACGCACAGGCCCACCGAACAGGTTCTTGGTTTCTGATTACAGCTTTTTCTGGCCCAGTTACAAATATTTATTGGGAGATAACTCCGATGCGTTGTTTCTTTAATTCGCTTAATTGCTTAAAGATTAAAGGAATCTTCGATACAAGAAATTGAACAGTTATCGAGAAAATGAGAAATTCGTATTGTATATAGCCACTCTAGATAATCTATGAATGAACTGAACGACTGTTGTTCTTTTTTATTCCATATTAGATATTGCTGGACAATTTTCAATTTCAAAAACAAACATTTCTATGTCAAAATCGATTGTGAAATAACACAAACTGCATCAGTATGCGGTGCCGTGCGTTCTCCCCAATTCAAATATGCACAACTCTACAACCGCCTGACTGCGCGATGTTCTACTAACTCATAAAACTTAAAATAATAAGAATAAAGAACTTCGTACAAATATAGAAATGCGAAAATATCCTATACGTGTGAATAGTCACGCATATTTAAGATAAACACGTCTACCGAAAGCAGGCGGCATGAGATCAAGTTTTTTAAAGCGCCTTGCCGCTATCCCGGGTGCGCGTCGGCGAAAGGTTTGATGCCATATGAAGTTCCCGCACGTATTTCCCATACGTATTTCCCACCATATGCAATTTTTATTTAAAGCATTTAAATCTTTATTTATCAATTTATATTTACAGTATTATCATTTGGTAATTAGTTATTACTAAATTGATTTGTTAATTGGTACATTATATTTGAAGAACTGAATTAGATTTAATTAGTCTGTATAGAAGTTTTTTGGTAGTTGTTATTGGTTTGAATGCAATGTTGATTCCTTCTTTTTGTAGTATATCTCTTACTGTCTCACTTTGTTTTCCTATGTATGTTAGTGTGTTCCATCTTTGCTCTTAGTTTGTGTGTTTTTCGTTGTATTATTTTGTTATTATGTCAGGGTTATATTTGTTATTTATTGCTATTGCTTTTATTATATGTATTTGATTGTTGTAGTTTTCTTTTTCCATTGGTGTGTTGAGTAGTCTGTCGACGTAATAATGGAATACTGTCAGTTTTTGTTGGATGGGGTGTATTGAGTCGTTCTTGATTATGTTGACTGTGAAGTTGTCTTTCCTATATATTTTGAATTTTAAGTTGGCTTGACTTCTTTTTATTGTTAAGTCTAAGAAGTTTAGTTAAGGATTTTTGTGTGTATGTTGTTTATTGTGTTTAGAAAGGTTTGTAAGTGTGTTTCATTCGCTTTCCACATGCAAAAAATGTCGTCTACGTATCGGTTCCATTGTTTGATATGTTGTGTTCCATCTATTTTGTTTTTGAACCTATCGTTTTCAAGATTGTCCAGAAAGATTTCTGCCATTAAACTCGACAGTGGGCACCCCATTGTGAGACTGTTACTCAGACTATATACTTTCTGATTGAATTGTGCGAAGTTTTGTTTTAAGTATGTCGTTAATATTTCGGTCAAGTGAGATGTATTGGTTGTTTGGCCTCTGGTTTTCGAGAGTAGTTCTTTAAAATAAAACACTAGACTTTGCCATTGGAAGTGTTACGAGTACTTTTCTTATTTAATTCTACTAGATCAAACATAACTAACTATATCTCCGCAACCCAATCAACATCTAATTGTCTCTAAGTTAAAGCTAATTGAATAAAACAGATACATAATCTTAACAAAATGTATTGCGAATGACTTAAGAAATGCGTACTTGCGAACAAAATTATAACTCGTACATTCAAAGTAAATAACGCCTTACCAAAATAATAAAGTGATATTTGTATTCAGTTACTACGTGCAAATACAATAAAATTGGCATTCTCGTTTCGTCAAATAAATTCTACAATTATTTATAATCATTTTACTTACAGTTTCTGTCCCTACTATCACCAACGTAATTTAGATCACACAAGTAAACTTGTTGCCTAATAAATTTAATTTATTTTTGTCAAAGAGTTCAAACTTAAAAGAATTATTTAATTGTTATCCTAAACTGTATTCTACTATGCCCCATATCTAACTTCCAATACTTATTTAACAATTTAATTTATCCATGATTTAATTTGGACTTAATTATAATTTAATTTTTGACTTTCAAAACGCTGAGTGACAGGAATTAATTTTGCAACTTAAAATTTATTATTACCTCCAGTGAGAACTGTATGGCTTTTATTCATTTCTTTGACTAGCTAATTTCCTATTAAAATTATGATCAATATCTCTCACCACTATCTCCCTACCTCTAGTAAATTGCTATAATTTAATGTACTCGCACTTAATTACTCATCACACTATTCTAGTAATTACTTTCGGATTCCTGCCATGATGGATTCAGGTCCAATCAAATCTGCTTTCTTTACTCATACTTATACAGTATCATACAGCACGCTTTCAGTACCTATTGGTTTACTACCAATCAGATCTATTTCACCGATAACAGCGCGCTGTGCTATCTATTGATTATCACCTATCAACGATGATCCGCTCTGCTACCTATAATTTGTATAATTCACGTCATCGGACTTGCTTTTTTTCTGACTGAAGAAATAATGCTACTCTTCGATTCCCATGGTGAAATTCTAACACCGGAGTCAATAATAATGCATAACTTAAAATGTCACACATGAATAAAGCAAAACATAAATAATATCCGGTTAGAACGTGTTCTTTATTTCTTCTAATCCATATATTGGATGATTTAGCAGATGATATCTCAGTTTTCTCTTAATAACTGTTTTATTGAGTAACTTTCATTCTTGGGGACAGATATTGTATCTCCGTCCGAGATATTGTATCCATACCGAGGTACTCCGATGCACACAGCCGGATTCTAGGAACCTCTAAGTTTGTTTTCACTCTGGTGTTATGTGTATGAATGTGTTTTATCTTTTCGTTCAACATTGCAGTCCTATGTATATCATTGGTTACCTTAAATATATATATATATATATATGTCAATATTTTATATTTTTTGAATAGCGGTCTACATGATGTCAAATTAGAATGGCTTTCTATTGCACATATTGCCTTTTTTTGTAGTTGCAGTATGTCTTTCAGATGTGGTGTATGGCCCTAAATTTCAATGGCGTAGGATGCTCTCATCTAAAAAAATGTATGATAGCCGATTTTTGCTGCGTCCCTGTCTGAACTAACTGCAGTTTTCCATCTTTTTCAAGAGTCTGACATGTGGTTCGAGATCGAACACTTTTGTTAAGTCGCACATGAGAGAGTAATATGAAATCTCTTGAAAGAGTAATAAATTTTAGACATTTGCCTCATAGGTTTGCAATAGATATGTTAATGATGAGTCAACTTAGCCAGACATTCCTCAAAATTTCCAGAAGGTGTTCTATATACTACCATTATAATTAGTTTGTGTGCTGGTATATGTATTGCAGTTTGTTCACTGTCTATTTCAACTGTTTCTATTTCAAGAATCTATTTCAACTTTTCAACTGTTGTATGTTATGAATTGTATTTCTTTTGTTTTCAGATTTTTCCTTTTATATATGCATGTTTTCCTCGCATGTTTTTTTGTTTTACGTATAGTACATTAACGCTAGTTTAAAACCCCTAATATTATATAAAGTACAGTTATGTTTTTGAAGCCAATGTTCTGTAATGCTTATTGCTTGAATGTTTTCCTCTTCTACTAGTGATGTATGACCTTCTATCGTATTTGTGATAGATTGTATATTTAACGTTAATATTTTTAATGCGTCTCTGGTCTTGATTGGTTTACGCCTTGATTACCATTCCTAGTTTCTCCCAAGCGGTTCCGATTTCGCTATTCCTATATAAAAAAATTGTAACTGATTATCTAAATACCCTTCTTCCAATTCCAGTTTTTCTGGAATCTTCAAGTTTTTCTAACTCCAGTTTTCAGTGTATGCAGCCTCAACTGTAAATGAAGCAAATGTAGGTTTATTATATTTTGTTTCGATCTTTTCACAAAGGAAGTCCTATCGATTGTATTTCTTATTTAGAAAAGCTTGCAATTGTTCTTCTGTTATGTTTAACTTTAGTCCTCGGATATGTATCTATGCCCTTTTCATCAAAGTACCACTTGATAGTTGTACGTCATTTTGTTTCCCAGAACCCATTATTCTAGGTGTTTTCATTTGATATGATACAACCCGAAACTCATCTTTGGTTGGTTATCCTTCATTTTCTAAAACCATATTTAACCGTACGGTACCTGAACCTAAAATATATAGATGGGATTAAACATGTACTATATATAGTAAGTTCAATGTTAGTACATGTTTTATCTATCTAAATCTTTCCTGGCAATCGGATTTTCTGTGTTTGTATAGTATTGAACTGTAAAGAAAATTTAGAGATGCTTGAACGTTACATACGTATTATCATCAGGCAAAAGGACATAAATAACGAAAACTCAAAAATATTTGTTGATTTGTATAAACATCAATATGATTAATTATGCTATAATATTTGGCATTAAGATCATAATAGCAATTCTATCACACTATATATTACTTTCAGAAACTGTGACGAGCAACATTGTGCCTTTGTTGAATAATTTAATCTAAGATTAATGTGTAGAAAATTACTTTCTAAAAATTAATAGGATTCGTATGTATTCTCTCTTACTTTCACTCCCATTAGGCTTAAGTTTCAATGTTTCATGCTTTACATCTATCGTGATTATTTAAACTGATTTCGGATTTAATAAATCTGAATATACCTTTTATCATCATTATAAGTGCAATAATATATTCCAGGTTGTGTCTTCTGAAGTCGTAGCGGAAAATGGGACCGGCGAAAGGATAGTTGAAGCAGAAAAGAAAGCAGCAGATGTAAATCCCGTAAGTTATTTCTTATCCATTATAAATGTTTTGTATTTTTTGTTAGAGAAATTAGCAATGTTATATGGGACAATTTTGTATTTACGTTATATAATAATGATACACTGTGCCCAGTTTCAAAGTTAATTAGTTTATGTTTCTAACATAAAATCGCTATTAAAAATCGAAACTTCAAATCGAAGTGACCAACATGATTTTATTTCAAAGGCTTCGCATGCCTTTGTATTTAGATACAGTGATGGCCAACCTATGATCGGATCAGGCACTGACCCACGAGTTAATTTTTGTAAACTTATTTTTTATATCTGAAAAAAGAAAACAGACAAAGAAACGTAATCTTTTTAGAAGATTTTAAAAGTGAGAACAAAAAAAAAGTTGTTTTAACCATCCTCCCCTTCTTTCCAAGTGACGCCACTGAAATAATGACCCACGAGCTAAAATAATGAGCAAAATTTGACCCACTTCTCAAAAAGGTTCGCCATTACTGATCTAGTGTTTTGCTGTTTTTGGTAAGCTTATTATTTGAAAAAAAAATTAACCAATCAGAATCTTAGCTTTTTTCCCGCATAGAAGGAATAAAGAATTTTATTTCCCCGTATCACTTCCCTCTGGAGAGATCTAGAGAGACCAATGCATAGTCCATGGATAGTCCAGGATTCTTCTCCCTACTAACATGATATTAGACAAAATATCATGTTGGACAGTTTTTGAACCACCTCAACACTGTTTTTATGGAGTTAGATTAGATAAAATATCAGACAAAAAATTGGATAATCTATAATTCGGCGAATTAATACAAGTGACTATTGGGCGGTATGGTATGTTTTCTTTATGAATTTTTGGAAGCCCATACATCTTTGGGGATACTGTGCTGTGTACTCTGAGCAATCTAAGCAATCTTTTTTTCCAATGATTTTCTTGACATTACGACCCTTGGGGAGCCTGAGCCTTTGTCGTCTACCACAGTCCGCCATCCTTCTCTGGATTCTGCCAATTTCTTCCAATTCCTTATCCCTAGCCTCCTCAAGCGCCTGCACATCGTTCTTCCATTCCTATTAGCCCTCTCTAGCCTACTACTGACCTGATCTCCCATCTTTTCTAACCTTGTTATAGACTTACTCCTTTCCCCTATCATACCGCTCCACAATTCCTCTCCCTACTTTCATTTTCTCATTTCCGCCATAATTTTTATCATAACATCTAAATCCTTCCCTTCCCAAGCTGAACCTCCAGTTTTCCCCCAGAGCCTTCTCATTGTCACTCCATTCAATCCCCTCACACTCCTACATCCAATGCTCCCACTTCTCATCTTTCTTTCCACATATTCTACACAATCGTTCGTCCTCACTCATCCAATATTTGTTTCCCTCTTCCTCACATTCACACCTAAACCTCGCAATCGTCTATTTATCCCCAATACTTAATCCGAAATCTAAATACCCAGCCTTCCCCTTTTCATTCATAATCCATTTATACTTATTATTATATCTACTTTCGTTAATTCTTCAATTTTTCTCTTGCTCCTCTATATCTCACAACCTTTCCACGGTTTCTCGTACTACACCCCCTCCTACAATCAATTTCTCAAACCTTCTTTCCTTTGACCATCTAGTCCTCTTATTCACCTTTTTTTGCACTCGATCCAGTCATTCACACGTCCCTCAATGTACACTTCTTTGTACACCTCAATGTACACTTCTTTGACCAAGCATCTTCTTTCATCCTTCTATAGTTTTTCTCAAACCTCACCATCCTCTTCACATCACTTATCCAGTATTTGAACTTTCCAATCTCTTGTATTACTATTTCATTCCTAGTACACATTTCCAATCCCGGCTTCCTTTTCACACATCCGATCTGCACTCTCCCCATTTTCTCTTTTTCTCTCTCTCTCTCTCTTTCTCTCTCTCTCTCTCTCTCTTGCCTCAACCGCCCACACCTCAGCTCCATACATCATAATGCTATTCACACATACATCCATAATCTTTAAACTCATTCTCACGGACTCTTTCAATCTTTTGCCCGCCTAAGTTAAATACATCTTTTCTACTCTTCCTCCTTCTCTTCTTGCACACTACAATTTTTGTCTTTTTCACATTCACTTCCAATCTTATTTCCTTCTGTTCGAATGCAACGCATATTCGAATGCAACGCAATATTTCCTATCTATCCATAAGGAAACATTGCTGAGGAAACATCTTTGCTCCAGTATAAAATTTCAAAAAACCAATTTCACAGAAACCTTCCCGGGAGTGTACTAAACAAATTCCTAAAGTTTCATGTCGATCGGATGGATGGTGTAGTCAGGCATAAAGAACAGACATACAAACATACATTGATTTATATATATATATATATATATACTAGCGGGCCCGGCAAACGTTGTTTTGCCCCCCATCTGGTCACCATATTTGACAACGGCGCGAACAGGACTGCTATCCGCACTA
>WYDF02017778.1:0-13334 GCA_009867245.2 Adranes taylori
TGATCTGATTTGATCTGATTTGATCTGATTTGAACTGATTTGATCTGATTTGATCTGATTTGATCTGATTTGATCTGGTTTCATCTAATTTGGTCTGATTTGATCTGATTTAAACTGATTTGGTTTGAACTTATTTGATCTGTTTTGTACTCATTTGATCTGTTTTGAACTCATTTGAAATGTTTCTATCTCCGTGTTCATGCAATACAGTTGCGGTTTTCTGCGACCAGGATATGACCCACGAACATTTCAAGAATATGTGTTCCCTTATTCCGTTGTCGCGAATTCCAGCACTCCCATATTCCCGTGTCCCCACATTAAGTATACAAAAACACGCGCGTATACGAATGCAACTTTGTGAAAAAAATTCGATAATATGATGTCCCGTATTCCCGTTTTCAAATAACTTTCAAATTAATTGAAATAAAATTTTCGAAATGAAATGAAATAACTAAGAAATTTATGAAACTCTCATAGAATTGCCCTGGTATATATATATATATATATATATATATATATATATAATGTAATACGAGTTAAAACGAATCGTCTTTTGTTTCATTTAAGAATATGATGTATGACCGTGGGAAAATAAAAGCCAATGAGATGTACGATAGATTTTAAAACCAAAAAAAAAGTCAATCATATGCAATGTGTGTGTATGATACATAGCATACGTATTCATAATCTAATATCGTTATAACAAATGAACAATTTTTAAATATATTAGAGCCAATATGTTTGAAACTATAAGAGTTAGGCCAATTATATTTGGTACCATTGTAAAGAAAAACACAAGGGCTACCAAAACATAAGACAATATGCAGGGTGTTACAAAAAAGTTTTATTTTTTATTGCTCAAAATCGGCAAAATTCCCTGGTTTTACATAAGTTCCCTAAGTTTCACTTTTACAACTTTCATAGGAACCGAGATATTAAGGGTATTACACTTTTTTCAAGGGCAAAAAATTTTTTAATTTGAAAAAACTTTTTATATGAAAAATTGTTCCTTATGAATGTACTAAACAAAAACTTTCAGTAGTGGGGAATATTTTGTGAAAAACTCTCTATAGAGATGCTATGGTTAAATATTTTAGGCATCCTAGTTCAAACCATTTATTGATAAAAAAGCCAGTTTGGTTTGGTTATAAAAACTTCATGCTGTGCAGCTCTAGTGGTTATTGCTTTGCATATGACACCTATTGTCGTACAAAACCTAATCCAACTAAAAAGGAAAAAAAATGCCACTCGGATTTATAAAATCAGAGCGAGTTTATAAAATCACATATAATAGCACCGGAGTAATTTGACCTTGAAGAAAAAGTGTGCTGCTCTAAATATCTCGGATCCTATGAAACTGGAAAAATTAAACTTGGCGAACTTAAGTACTACCAGGGAGCCTCATTTCTGACTGCCAATATACATGACCGATGTTGAGTAATAATTTTTTTTTCAAAAACTTTTTAGTAAAACCGAATATTTTCTCTTATATTTTGGTAACCCTTGTGATTTGCTTTACAATGATACCACATGTGATGGATCTAGCTCTTATCATTTCAAAGGATGACCGTTAATAGCTTAAAATTTTGCAACTTGTCGCCATGGCAATCGACATTCAATAATCTTATTATATACATGTAAGACATACGTAATAGCTAATATGTGCAAAGTTACCGGAAAAATTATTTTACGTTGTACAAACTGCTTTCGCAATAGAGTAAATGTTTCAATGGCGGGTACACATCATAATTTTTGGAGGGACTCGATATGATTATTTTATTGAGAAATTCAGTTTTAAAATTAGAAGACTGAAATTTCTCTCGCATATAATATATTGTATTATGCGACGAATGAAAGTAATGCCAATACCGCAAGTGGTATAGAGCGCGATGTTGCCACATTTAAAATTTTACAAACTTTTTGATATATTGCAGGAACTATAAAAACTAGGACACTTGAATAAACTTTATTCTATAGACCACCAAAAGCTCGTTCAATTTTATTTGAAACATTTTTTTCTAAAATTACAAAGTAAAATATATACAGGGTGCTTTTTGTTTTGTAAACTTTGCGATTCATTTACTTGAGACCGGCTATTGTACTAGATTAAATATCACGGTTACTATGAAATTTGAAAAAATAAAACTTAGGGAACAAGTGTAAGACTCATGGACCTCAATTTTAGGTAAAGCGGACACGAAGTCCAGACTGCTCTTTTAGAAATTAGCTGAAAAGAGGGTCAAGAGGGGCGTATGGCATGCCAAACCGAGCAGCACAGCTGTTCGCGCCGTATGTAAATACGGGAAAAATGTTAGTCATGAGCAGCCGTAGGCCGCGGCAAAGCGGACCGCCAAGCTGTCCTCGCCGTAGGCAATTTATGGGGACCGGGGGATTCATGGGTACGCGGGGAATTCATGGGTTAAACTATTGTTGTTTAGTTTATCCTAAGCACTATTGTGCTAATTTAATTTAATAGATGACTTAAAAGGTGATAGTCAAAACTAAAAGGTTCAAGTTTTGTTTTATGCAAGATGTAACAACACGTAGGACTTCCAGTATGTGAAAGATGGGGAGGCGATCACGTCCACGATTTTTTATCAATTACTAGCGGCCCTGGGTAACCTTTTTAAACTTTATTCGGACTGTTAGAAACGTTTTTAAAAAGAAATTAGCCAAATCGATCCAGCCTTTCTCAAGTGATGCGCTTACCAAAAACAAGCATTTCATTTTTATTGTGAAGATTATTGCACATTTAATTTTCAAATTTTCCGGACAACTTTTCCAATTTTGCCTTTCTTAGAATCCTTACTCGGAGTGTTAGGAACATTTTTAAGAAGCAATTAGCCAAATCGATCCAGCCGTTCTCAGGTGATGCGCTTACCAACGATTTCAGTGTTCCCTTAATTTTCCGATTTTTCTTGCAGCTTTTCTAATTTTTCTTTCAGTTAAAGTCTTAACCGTAGAAGCATTACACGGATCGTTAGTAACATTAAAAAAGAATTAATCAAATCGATCCAGCCGTTCTAGAGTAAACGCGCTTTCCAATAAAATGCATTCATTTTTTATTATATAGATTATTGCATATTTAATTTACCAATTTTCCGGGTAAGTTTTCCAATTTTGCTGTCCCTAAAAACCATACACGGAGTGTTTGAAACAGTCTTAAAAGGAAGTTAGCCAAATCAATCCAGGCGTTCTCAAGTGATATGCTTACCAACGGATTTCACGGAAATTGCAATTCATTTTTATTATATAGATTCCAGTATGTGTCCATTGAGCTATTGACCTCATACGAGGCACCCGCCCCCCTTTTATTTACATAAGTATAAATAAAAGAGAATTAAATGGGTTAAATTATTCCTTTGTACTGTATTTAATGTTTTTTTTTATTTAAGTCTTACTGTATTTAAAGTCTTTATATAGTTTAGAACATAATTATTTAGTTCTCATTTTGTAACATTTTCTTTGTAATAAAAAATTAGGAAAAGATGTTATTACAATTTTCTCGTATCGTTTTCAGAGGAATAATTGATATAAACAAACTAAACAGAAAATTGTAATTAAACAACTAACAAATATTTTATGAATAGATTTTGCATTTACATCATTACTAATATACCTTAACATGTACTTAATTTCTATGAAATTTAAAGAAATAACAAACATAAATTAAATTAAAAAATAATTTTTACTTTTTAGGGACTCACTTTTCACTTGCGCTTCAGGTGCCCCTAACCTTAAATTTTTTTAAGATCACTTGGTCCATACAATTATGTGATAATTATCATGTAAGTTGTAGCTCTTCTCAAATATCTCGATATCAAACAATATTTTTCCATCCGATAATACGTTTTCGGTTCTAAATTGATGCGGCAGGAATTGTCAAAAATAGGATGAAAATCGGTTAAAAACAATATTACTTTGAAAAAAATATTCTTTTTGATATCGTTTGATTTTTCACACAAGGAGAAATTGAAGATTAAATTATAAAACGCATTTATCGTAGCTCGACCCATCGACCTCGATAGTGAAGTGGTCCTGTATAACTAAGCAGAAATTGGGAGGTCCGGATTTGATTGCCGAATGAGTACGTATAATAAGAAAATGATCCATTTCACTATAATCTGGTTGTAACTCAAATAATGTGGTATAATGAAGTAAACTCTAGTCAGCGAGAGTAAGTTCATTTTTTGGAAATTAGACAAAAATTTCGTTGCTTAGTATTTAATATTAATATTTAAATTTTCTTCGTGTTGAGTTTTATATAGTTATTTAAATAAAGTATTAAAAAA
This sequence comes from Adranes taylori, assembly GCA_009867245.2. Classification (NCBI taxonomy): domain Eukaryota; kingdom Metazoa; phylum Arthropoda; class Insecta; order Coleoptera; family Staphylinidae; genus Adranes; species Adranes taylori. The sequence goes on from WYDF02017778.1 coordinate 4,293, forward strand.
TAAATAAACGAAGGCGTAATAGAACATTGTCATGTTCTATTACGAGAAAACGTTAAATTCTTGTGTAGATGCATTGATAGGGAGTGAACTTACTACAGTTTGTAAAAATTTGTTATTTAAATATCATTGTAATGAAAATGTAAATGGAAAATGTTTCCTTTATACAAAGTAAAGGAACACACCCAAGTACATTGGACCCAAGGACTTTATGTAGACTTATCTGAGTAAAGTATAGTGTGATACTCAAGCAATCTCTGAAGCGCGAAACAACCGGACGACGATTTTGTTTTATTTCCACTAAGAGACTTGCTTTAATTTGAAAAGTTTTCGTAAAGTTTTTTATCTTATTACGAGAGACGTACATACAATACTTTTTGAGATCAAATATAAAACTCATCGCTTTACTGAGATGAATAAATTAATTTAGATTTAATTAATAAAAGAAAATCTTCAAAGGCGAAGCGAAAGATATGACTTGTTTTTATTATTTTTACTGAGGAGGATATCCTCACTTAAAAAAAATTAAAATAAAAAAATATAATAATAAACAACTAGTCATATCGTTCTCTTCGCCTTCAAATTTAAGTTCTTACCTTGTACGCAATAAAGATTTAGTTGAGCCTTTATAAAGCTCAGGTGTTTATGCTACTTCTTGCAAATGTGACGCCACTTATATTGGCCAGACAGGTCGTTCCTTCTCCTCGAGGATAAATGAACACTTAAAAAGCATAGCTTTCAATAAACATAATTCTAACCTAGCCATTCACATCAATCATTCCTCCAACTCAGAAAATGGTTTTGACCCAGATGTCAATTTAAAAATCCTACATTTTCTAGATAAAGGAATTAAACTTTACATTGCTGAAATCTTGGAAACAACCCTTTCTAAAACTCATCATGTAAACCTTAATGATCAAGTTAATTTTCCTGCATCAGAATTTTTCATGGGGTTTCCACTCAAACAATATCATACAGTAGTAACCCTTCTATTAATAATGGTTATATCGAACCAATCCAAAGTTGATCACCTTCACTTTGAATATTCTTTGTTCCAGTAGTGATTCTCATTTTATCACTAAACAATATCTTTTTTAAATATCATTTAATAATAATTTTTACGTTTCGGGTCAACCTAAACAACCTCTTGTTTGTTACACTCACTTTAACAGGTAATTTATTTTCCAGTTTTCTCATTATTTCAATGCCTTAATATCGAATTTATCATTTATTTATGTGCCCTATTTTATATTTTAGCTTGACAATGGCAAGCTTGCCGAAAATGCATTAGCTGTTGTAAGTTTTTACAAACATTAAACAATCGATGTAGATGAAGATGACAATTTCCTTTTATTAATTAATCATGGTCTCACTCATTAAAACTTTTAAATTTAATTGTTTTGTCGTTAATTATTAATTTAGGTTACCTCTGTCCAACACCTTTTAGAATGTTAGCCATTTTACCCTTTCAGACATTTCAAATCCGCGCAGAAAAGTTGGAAATGTTCCATTTTCGTACGCCATAAAGATGCAAATGAAAAGTTAGGTAACTAAATCTTACGTGCCTTGATGACGACGTGTTCAATAGTCAAATCGTCGGATATGTACGAGAAATAGACTAAATTAATGGAGAAATGGAGTATCAAAACACAATTTATTGTGTAACGATTTAAAGTGGGATTAGCTATATGTGCTTTGACTTTAGGAAATATCTAGAAGTTTATTCTCTATCGCTAAAATACTCGTCATACCAGAAAAACTTCTACAGTGACCTTCTTCTTTCTTTAGGCGCTGACCCCATCTTCTCCGGTTCACCCGAAAGCTAAAAATAGGTAGTTGATTGAAGAAACGAAAATGAGTGTTATTGTAAGATATAGTAGGTATCTTACCCTACTATATCTGTAGGATATAGTAGGTATCTTACAGTAACACTCATTTTCAATGAGTTATCGCAATAAGTAAGTTTTAGTAAGTTATCGCTTTCACTACATATTTACGCTGGGATGCGCCCAGAGCAAAGTAATTTCAATTACGCAAGGTCATCGAATCGAAATAAAATTCTACTTGAATTTACAGAATTGAAACTAATTATTTAAAAAACTACTTGCTTCCAAAATTAATACAGGCTTGAGAGGTGATAGGTCTCCCCACTAAATCATGAATTAAAACGTATTTTGAAGCAAGTGTACGTGTTGAAATGTAAAACAGAGATAGAAACTAATTATAAGGGATCGAAGATGGTTGGATCGTATAAATTATTCCGTAACGGTATTTGGTTGTGACCTTATTAAAACTAATAAATTTGTAATCATAGTCGTTGGATGCTGATTAGTGGAGAATTGAAAGAATATTGAAGTTTTACTTTTTCTAAAAGGAAATTAAATTATTCTAAAACCGAGCTTGTTGTTTTCATCATGTTACGTACAGTAAATGGCTTAGGGTAAACAGAATTCTTCCCACTAATATTTTATCTGATACAGTATTCTCGAACAAGTACCAGGTTTATATCTACTAATACCTTTTGCGTATGTATAATATATGTAGCAAAATCATTTTCATATTTTCTCTCAAATTTATTAAATTTCTCCATTAATAATTCTAACCGCTCTTAAACGCTACAAAGTTTATTGCATATAACTCTGAGAGTATTACAGGTAAGTACTAAATCAGAAACAACTTGGCTTAATAAGCTTATTATCAATTTTCAGCAATTACCAATTATTTTTCAGCAATATCAAGATTAATACCTATTTTCGCTTTGTTCTTGTGCCATCTACTATTAGCTTAAAGTCATACTGATCAAACTGAAGCTCTATTGTCCACATCCATTTTGACCAATTTACGGCGTCTTCCAATTTCCAACTAATCAATCTGAACTTTCAACTGAGCTGCCGTTTAGAACAATTACAAATTACCCATATTAATGTTAGAACTATTTAAACAAGCAACATTTACGCAGCAGAAACGTGCTTGGTTCATGATCTATTGTTCTTCTTGATGCAATGGCAATCAATAAAAAAAAGAGCGGACTTCAATTTTTCAATAACTTGATGAACAACACCAGAACAGAGATCAGATATTTGAGCAGGGAAAGAAAGCCAAGAGTAAATATCAGACTACGCTGTTGAGAGAAGACAAAACTACCACTAATACGTGACGAGTTAAGATCTCACTCAAACGACCAATGGGAACGTAAACTTAAAACTTTAACCACAACCAACAACAGTACGTGGTGGATCAGTGCATGCATCTTCATATATTTAATTGAATTTTATGAAGACGCTTACGTATCACGCATTAAACAAAGGTACAGTAATATCAGGAGGAAGATCAGTTTATTTATTATTTACCGCTCAGTACACATTAGCTATGTAATAAAGAATAAAGAACGTAAATAATATTGATTGATATACTTTTGCTAGCTGTCGTGTGGACACTCCGGTGGCTTCACTGATTTGTGTGATAGACTTTACGCCGTAACAATTGACGAGTGAGTGACTACATACAGACCCGTATAACGGAGCAGAAATTACATGGCGGTTCACGTCTATAAATAAAGCCGTTTTGTATAGAATATTTTAGTTCATTTCATGAACTCGAAAAACCAGCAGCAATAGCTGGCGCAGCTAACAAGTAGACGACCAGCCAAGCCGAGATCTAAGCAGCAGGGACAGCCAGCGACGACCATCGGATAAGTAAGCCTTTGGTGGGCATACTAATATATTTTATACTGCTCTATATATCCATCTTCTCCTAATTCCTCTTCAATGTAATTTCATTGTCAATTCAAAGTAATTTCAACATCAATTGATACGGCTTCGTTACGTAATCAATCTAGAAGCGCGAAAAATTCCCTTCAATATTTGAGAAGAAAATGTAGCGTCCTTGCCTAAACAATAAAAAGAACAACGATCAGACGACGGACCTATTAAAAGTCATCGATAGCAATTGCGCCAGTATTATGTTAAAATACTTTATTTTGTTCCTGTTATTATAATAGTAGAATAAAATTCACGTTCCCCTAAAATTACCTATCGTCAAATGTATTGTTTGTGTCACGCAATGTAGCATACTGGCGCAGTCTTTAGGACTCAAACCTAGATTTCTGAACTCAAACGAAAATGCCTAAAATATCAAAAAAAAAACCTAAAAAAGCACATTTATAATTTGACAGTCAAGGATATTACATATTGGGGTATAATAAAAAACTATAATTTTATAGCACGATATTTAATTCATGTTATTTGAATAGTAAATTCCCTGCTGTAAATTGTATCAATCATATTACACATTACTTAACACTAGCGTAGCTACTAGGATTCGAACCTAAATTTCCACTCACATCACACAATTAGATATATATAACCACCATATTATTCTGAGGTGAGGAATATGACGATAAAATAGGATGACTATTTATTCAACGGTTCAATCAAGGATAAAGGCCGCGTGAATAAGTTTTGCGCACATTATTAAAAAAAATACAAGAAAATACAAAATCAAATTTTATAATTTATAATAGAGATTTCCGAATTATAATTCATAATTATTAGTAATGTGAATAACTTTTTAATATTTGTTAATTAGCATTGATTAAAAAATGCATTACAATTTTCTGTTTCTCTTTCAATTTAGATTCTGTCCGGGACAGTTATGTAAATTGAAATGTCTTTATTTTTTTGAAATAATAAATATAGATGACATATAATTAATTGTACATTTAAATGTTCAAATATATTCAAGTATTTCTAAAATGACATTTTAATGTTGTTTTATTACACGGCACGCTATGTCTGAAAGAGTTAAATAAAACTTTTTGTTATAAATTAATTAAAAATTGTTGCGAATGCAATTTTAAAGTAGTTGTTCGATACACATATTATACCTCATTAATTTAATTGTCTGTCGTTAAGTGTATCACTCTCTTACTTAATATATAAGTAAAGTGCAGCCGGAAGGATTTGAACCTACTCTCGTAATTGTACAATTAATGAGCAGCCTGACAGATTATTCCTGAACAGAAACATACGTTCCAAACTAGATTTCCTTAAACCATGCTTTAACGATGTTGTAAATTCCAGAATTTTTAAAAGTAACTATTCTGTGCTTTTTGTAGGAAAGAATTAAGTAACTTGTTATATCAGAAAGTAGGTAAAAATTATTTTAATTCTGCTAATATTACAAAAGCCTTGGTTGAAAACAAACCTTCATTATGTCAAACAACGTTCATTTTTATCTTCAAAACAAAGTAATTCTGCTTAGAATACCTGAGTATCTCCGTCTTGAAAATGATTAATTATAATATAAATTAGATAACGTCAACGAAACTTATGTGAAAGCGTATTATTGATGATAATAATATTACAAAATATCTACGCAGAAGGGTTGTAGATCGCAAGTATATGATAATAAGGTGGATCTTGTTCAAGATTTCTTAATATAAACTTTTTACAGAGCTGTATTATAAATATCAAATATAATGTAAAAAATAAATATAGGAAGTAATTGAAAGAAATATATAAGAAAAAATTGTTTCAAGATTTTATTTCTTTTCAAAATCTGCTATCGTCAAATAGTGTTGAAAAAAATTACTGATCGGGTCAGATATTCTCTTGTTGCCGATTTTGAAAACTAGAACACAACAGTTTATTTAGAATAATTGAGTATAACACACATAACAAACTGACATCTAATACGTAACATAAACGCAAAACCAGAACAATATAATAACAAAAAATACTACATATAAAAGAGTAGCTGTCTTGAATAAAACTTTTTCATCAATCGTCTTAGGTTTGTATGGTTTTATAGGATTTAAAGTTTAAATATTTTTAGATGTGTCTCTGAAGAGATAAGACATTGACTTCCTTAAAAATAAGACATTTACATAATTTCTGTTGTAATAAATGTTTAATAAGAACAAAAGACTGATCATTTGTTTTTTAAGAAAGTGAGAAAATAAATATGATTAAAAATTTGTAAAATTTTATGTTTTGCTTGATTTCGACGATGTCTCCATATTATTTGTCATACTAAGGTATCTAATTTTATTCCTTTCATATATTTCATAGAATAATATCTATTTTCGTTCCGTTTCACACTTTTGTTTTTCCGCTCCATTGTATAAAAATTTCAAATTCGAAAATATTATTTTTATAAAATCGGGTGATTATTATATTTATATATTACATTTGTCATTTATGAGTCAGTAGTAACAACTTGAACATTGAATGACTCATTAGTAGCCCCATCGTTGAAGCGAGTTGAATTAACTAAAAGTAGCAAAACGCATACCAAATGTACCATGGTGGAACGCTGCATTTAGGTTGTTACTAGAAATTGAAAGAAATTACATTATTCCAAAACTTCAACAAATTTAAGTTGTTGGAGGTTTGGAATACTGTAGTTTTCTTTCAATTATATTGGACTCCAAATACTAGAACTTAATACTGAATTTTTAAACTTAAACAGAGAGAATCTTAGTGGAGGCTGGGACTCATATAGAATTAGTCTTACGAACTACAAGTAAGAAGTTAGGAAAGCTAAAGTGCCAACTCCAATGCTTAAGGGAATATGCGAAACTTCAGATTGTTATGGGTACAAACTCTAGTACGAACAGTAATTGAAACTCTGACTAAAACTGACCGTACACAAACGCTCGCTGACATGCAAACCCTCGATTTCTACAAATTTCTATAGGTACTATATGGAATGCTCACTTCAAAAATCAAATCCAGCATTCTCTTATCGAGACTGCAAAGTACTTTAGGTCTAGATTTGTTGAGATGATAAGATTCTAAATATGTGTCATCAATGTCCGGGAGGTGAGACAGGTGGTTCATGCAATCCCTTTATTCCCTCTAAATTTAACAGATTACTTTCTTTCATCCTACTTATCTCCTTCACATTCCATAAATATACTGAATTTTTCAATCCTCTCTGCTTTACTACTGCTGTATTGCTTTACTTCATCTCTATTACGGTATTTCAATTACTATTACAAGAAAAATTAGAAAGATATTCAGTAATTGAAATTTTTGAATGCATGTTTTCTGATGACATATTTCAACTTATTATCCAACAAAGCAAAATTTATGCAAAACAAAATAATTTGTAAATTTTTTTTGAGTTTAGAAGATTTGAAGAAATTTATTGGGATTTTGCCACCAATTAGTGGCTATCATAAACTACCACAAGAAGATATTGGGAACAAACACTTCATGCTTATGTACCGATTAATTCTAAATTCTATTTTAAATTCTATGACCAGAGGTAGATTTCGAGAAATAAAGCGACATATTCATCTAAATGATAATAGTAAAGTGGTCAAGACAGTTAAATTTTAAAAAGTTAGGAAATTCTTCGATATGCTAAAAATAATTTTTTCAAGATTTGGTGTTTTTATAGCATGTTATCAATAAATAAAATGATGGGCCGTTACTATGGAAACACCCAACTATAGTGCGAATTTTGAAAGAAGACGATCGAAAGGAATGCGATTGGAATGTGATCCCTATTAGGGTTATTCAATTTCAATTAAGAAATTGATAAACAAATTAAATGTTATAAATTTTATAAACATGAATGAAATGTTATGTTAGATTCCTTTCTAACGTAATGCATCTATAACGAAAATAGTTAATAAATATATTTTTTTTATTGTAAATTATTGCTAAAAATAGCCCTTATTAATTATTTTATCATTTTTTTTGTAAGGTAATGCAACCCCATTCTTTTACTCCAACAGACAGCACGAAATGGAACATGCAAATAAATGCACAAAATTCAGTAATAAAAAAAAATATTGCACAAAATTTACTAGATGTCATAAAATAGGCTCTCTAGTTTCTCTCATATTAAAATGATCAGTAGCGTTACACCTATTACTAAACATTTCTATTTTGCAATTTATTTTTTATATATTATTTAGTTTAAACTTCTTAATTTTTTAAAACCTTGAAGTACATTTTTTATATAATAAGTTTACAATATATCACCTCGTATAATATTTCTCATTCAAAACTATATGAACGGCTTATCTACTAGTTTAAAATTAATTAACATAAGGTTTTATTTATTTTGTAGCTTTTAGTTTCTTTGCGATATTTAGTTTTATAAATATTTTAGATTTTTTATAATATGGATAGTGCGCGTGGTAAAACAATTTCTGGCGAAGCCAGAAAAGTAATTGCCAATGTTATTATTGTTTGTGATGAAGAGCGCGGAAAAAGCTATTTGTAAAACAGTTGATCAAGCGACTGAGAGAGCTGAGCTGCTTTATATAAAAACTCCTGGTACCAAAAGACCACATTCAGATATTTGTGACAAAATGGATGACCTTGATATGCAGGTTATAAGACGCACTATCAATGATTTCTATATTATTAAAAAACTTGTGCCAACATTGAATAAAATATTCGTGGCAGTGCGACAGCAAATTGATTTTCCTTATTCAAAGTCAACTCCACGTAAACTCTCAAAGACTAATGGTTTTAAATGGCAGAAATGCCGAAACAAGAGGAAGTTATTGGTCGAAAAGTCAGATATTGTATTATGGAGAGGCAAATATTTAAAAACCATAAGACTTTTTAGAGAAAAGCAAAAAAAAGTTTTCTACATGGACGAAACCTGGGCCGACAATGATGTTCCCTGGAGTAAATGATGTCAAGGTTCTGACGTAACAGATATTGTCACAGGTGTAAGCTCATCTCAGCGCTTAATTGGAGTACATATTGAGTCGGATTTTTACCAAACTGCAGCTTGGTATTTAAAGCTGGCTCATCAATAGCAGACTATCACGGCTAACTGAACTCATTCAACTTTGAAACGTGGATAATACAAGTTATTCAAAATCTGCCACCTAACTCAGCTGTAGTTACGGATAATGTATCGTACCACTCTTTTGTTGAAAATAAGGTGCCAACTAAGAATTCTTCAGAATCAGAAATGATTTCTTGGCTGGAATTACAAAATTTGTCATTTAATCTCAATGACAGAAAGTTTGATCTCTATGAGATTATAAAACGTAATAAGCCTGAAGGTAAA
>WYDF02017789.1:0-11906 GCA_009867245.2 Adranes taylori
CCGTTGCGAGTGGGATAGATTACGAGAGGCTTATGTCCAGCAGTGGACACAATTGGGCTTATGATGATGATGATGAATTCTATGCAGTATGGATTGCGTTTATACCACTTAAAAAATTATTTCTTTGATATATTGAAATTTTCATGAATTTTCTTAAAAAATTTCCATATACGAACACAATGCTTTTACGGTTTTGATTTTAAGAAAATATCTAATAGGACGAATAACAATTCTGTTATTTACTGTAAGCAAATATAGTTCGAAAGATTTATATTTGTGAAGCGTAGCAAGATAAATTAAACGCCTAATAAAATTGTTTGCAAATGTAATTGAATGGAAATCAAATGCAAGCTATAGCCGGCGCAATTGAATGAGAAACACAATAAAATCCAATCAATATGAAGAATGCAAGAAGATATAAATCTAGGTATAAAAATAAAATTAAACATATCAAGCATACAATATTTGAAATTGAGAAATTGAAGTGAAATTGAGAATAAATTCAGAATAAAATTTAATAAGGTATTCCGAAGTATACGCATTAAAATGTTATTGCATCTTTAACGTGTTGTGTTGATTTATTATACCATACATTTTTTTCAAAAGGCAACTATTAAGAATAACCTCGAAAGAATAACCCTAAGAATAACGTCTTGGTTAATTTTGGTGCGACATGGAATTAGTCTAGTTTTCCCACTCCTCTTAGTTGGAAAACTCCCAATTCATTCAGGATCAGAAATATGGTCTAAAACACTTTAATTTAGACTTTGGTAGAGCAAAAGGAATTTTATTAATCAAAGTTTTAGAATGTGGGCATAGTTGGGCATAGAAATAATTATTTGGAAATAAATCATTTGGTAACACAAAGAGAAATGAAACTAATAAAGAAATGAAACGATCGATCATTTTAAAAATTCTATCAACAATAATTAGTAATAATTATTAAATATTCTTTGTGATATAAAAATTGTAGTACTAAAAACTTATTGGGAATATCACAAACATGACTTTTTTAATACTTGTGTAATCCTAAGACCCGTTATCATAATTTATACATAAAAAAATTTATAGAATTTTTTTTCAGCTATAACCATCACTATTGTTTTATTTTGTTCATTATAAAAACTATACCATAAATTAATTAAATATTATTGTCCTAATTGCAATGGACTCAACACAATTCCACTATGCTGAGGTTGTTGCTGTAGAGATGCTTTAGGCGGTGGTGGATTCTTTTGTTCCGAATTTGATGGTGCTGTTGTAGCTGTTAATTCCATACTACAGGAGGCACCACCTTCTTCAATTATGCTAAGCGACGTTTCTAGCTCTTCGTTGTGCTCATTGGTCGTCGTGTTAGTAGACGATTGATGAACTGGTTCACGCATACGTGTCAATTTCGTTGTCTGTTTTTGCTTACATTCGATCTAATAGAAATAAAATAAATTAGAAGGTTTTAAATAATTTATTTCAAAGTCCTATTGTATATATATATATATATATATATATCACACGGCAACTACCAATATTATCAATATAATGGATAAAACATTTAAGATATTGCCACATACCGAAAGAATAAAGGGTTGAAGTAAACATAATATGATGCAAGCAGGTTAACTTAGTCTATAAATTACATTCGACTTTAAACTGCATTAAACTGCAAGTCTATAAGAACTTAATTCGAAAGAAGATGTTCAGCAGGATGCAACTGCATTCCATTCTAGGAAAGACAAGTTCACGGTCGTACTATTTTGCGCAGTACTAGTGCAGGGGGGGGCTAGGTTAGGTCGACATTCTTGGTTAGTCTATAAAGGGACATTTTGGGAGCTTGCATAGATTATTTCAAAATTAGAGTGGCACCTAGTTTAGTAGTACGCAATTCTAATAGTTCTAAATGAAATGATCCCATTGAAAATTATATTTATAGAGTTAATGCAACAACAAATCATCACAACTTTTTACATTCCACTCATATAAGAGCTTTCTAATTATTCACTTAACTGTTAAATGATTAAATAAATGAGATTCGGAAACCTTGAATTTGAAATGAACTTGAATGCATGTATTTTTTGCAAATAATAAAGTCACGAAGACGTCAAGTTCTCACGCAATGGTTATCATATATTACATGAAACAGAGAGAGATAAACTGTCGCTCGCTTTGCTGTACCATGTTGTGTTGTGTGGTGTTCTAGTAGCACATATATTGTCTACATTTGATGAGAGTTACGTTTATTGTATATAGTGCGATGGCTGGTACCGTTCACTGATACGTTGTAGTATGCCGCATCGCTAGTATTGTTGCCGCATAGATTGCTATGTTCTATTGTAATGCGTGGAATACGGGAAGTCGCTAAGAGAATAATTGTGTGTTACGTAGTCACGTATGGTAGGTTTGATACTGTGATTTGTATAAGATTGTATAAGTTAGATTGACTCGCGTAATGAAAGATGTGTGGATGGCCAGACATAGACCCGTATAGCGGAGTAAAAGCTGAGCGAGGACTTCCGTCTATAAATGTCGAGATTTTTAACATAGCAATTTATTTCCAATTTTGCGAACTCAAAGAAAAGTCGTCCAGCAGCAGCCATCAACAGAGCAGCTAGCCAGCCATGCCAAAGCATTGGGTGAGCGATTTTCTTCACCATATACTGCTTGATTGAATGGCTTTGTTTCTCTTCCTACCCCATTAATAACCTACTTCCTATTCAGTTGAATGTTACGTCAACGAATGATGAGGCGTTATATACACTCACTAGAGTGTATAGTGTTGGCTTACATTGGAGTTAGACACCTAACTACAGTAACGTCGTCGTATTACGAGGCGTTACGTGGGTTTATGATTCCAATAACCCACTTGACTGAATTGTTTTCTTTATGATAATTTCGCTATTCTTTACTTAGCCGCCATTGTTGCGTGATCAATTTAATTTAACATTTAGTTTTTTGTTAATTATTAACATTTAATTTTGGATTAATATTTCTTTCTCTGTTTATATTGCCTGAAGACCAATAGACGGTTTTGTTAAATCATTAATGCTGTATCACTCATTAGTAGTAAGTTTATTTCAGCTGCCCACAAGATCTTAAATACCAGGGCAACTCCCTAGACTAGAAGCTACCTGTGCCCTCAGTAAGCCACTGAGGACCCGAGGAACAACAAGATTAGTTCCACCATGCGGTCTCACGTTAAACTAACCTGGGGCCCGTGTATTCATATTCCGGAGATATTAATATTCTGTAATAATTAACATACTCCTTTGCGCCACCTGTGACATTCGCTAAGATTCCCTATTAATAACGTCGCGAGTGGGAGTCTGTAACAAACTTTAACTAATTTAAATTATTAATTATCAATGTTATTTTGGTCAAATGTGTCTCATCATTATTCTTGATATTAATTATATTTTATTAAATTATACCCTTCTTATTTACTATCAAATTTGCAAGATTATATTACTCGAATATCGTATTCTCATATGATGCTATCGTTTTCGTTCCAGATGCAAGTTAGAGGAGTTTTCTTGCACTTCTTGCCAATTTCCAGTGGCATTTCTTTATCTCCAATCGTATTAGTGGCAAACAAAAATCTACGTCTGTCTTTGGAAATCCTACCTCCAGTGTATGTTTCTCCTTTCAAGGCATACGTAAAAAAATCCCGTCTCATGAGCATTGAAAATGACGCGCGGGAAGTATCCTTTCAGATAGTGAACAGTTTCTCCTTCGAGTGAGAAACCACTAACACATCTACAATGACTGCTTTGCCATATGTAGCTTTGAAGGAAATATTGTGCCGCTTAAAAAACTTCTCGTGCAATCTGCTAAAAGCATTCATATCAAAACTTTGTTTCCGTGCAACTTTTAATGGCATTTCTTGAATAATGTTGGTTCTTCGTGCTGTCCATGGTATTCGAAGCGTGAGACGCCAACACCACTTCTCTAATGCATCTATACGGCATCAGTCAGAAGCTAAATTACCCAAGTTTCCGAAGCGTAAGAAAAGCCAGGAAAGAGTAAGGTTTTCACAAGTTGAATTTTTGTAGATCTGCTTAAGTTTCTGTTTTTCTCCTCTTTCTTACTCCTTTTCACTTTCTCGATCGATTATCATAACTTTAGTGTTCTGACTGTTGATCATAAGTTCAAACTGTTGACTAATATTTTCTAGCTTTTGTAATAAAGTAAGCTGTTCCTCTTCAGTACTAGCAGTTAGCACAGTATCGTCAGCAAATCGGAGATTAGAAATCATTTTTCCATCAATCCCGATTCCACCATCCCAGTTGTCTAGAACTATTCGCATGATATATTCACTACTGACATTGATATTATATAGTAGCGGTGAGAGGATTCAACCCTGTTGGACATCTTTTTGGATAATACATTTATGGGAGGTGGCATTATCAATTTTAATGACAGCTGCACTGGTCTCGCATTGTCGTCTGAGGAGCGTGATAAGAAATATTGGTACTTCCATCTCACGGAGAACGTCCCAGAGTTTTCCCCATTTTACGTTATCAAATGCCTTCTCATACTCCACAAAGCACAGATACGTTGGAGTGTAATATTCGCGTGCTTTTTCTATAAGTTGACGAACATTCAATATTTGCTCACGGGTTCCGCGCCCTTTCACAAAACTAGGCTGTTCCGGGGCCATTTGTTGAGCCAAGAATGTTAAGAGTCTGGCTTGTATTATATATAGCATTATTTTGCTTGGATGAGTGCTCAACGGAATAAAGCGATACTTATTTGTTACTGTTGTCGAACCCTTCTTGTGTAGGGGTATTATCATAGAAGTGGTAAAATTTGGTACGATCCAATCGGACTTCATCTATTAGAATATCTGGCCCTTATTCCTAAGTTTGGGGTTCTTTTTCAGCAGTAATGTCATCAGAATAGAGTTCTTCACAATAATTTCTCCAGACATTTAATATGTTATCAAGCTCTGTGGCAAGATTACCCTTTTGATCTTTTATTGTCCAATTTTTTGTCTAAATTTTTGGGTGATTTGTTGAAGTTGGCATCGTTGTTGTTGTTGTTCTCTGCATGATTATTGCTATCTTGATAACTCGCCATGTTTCTTCTGGATTCATTCCGGTGTCATTTGTAGTACCCAGCCCCATTCTTTGATTAACATAATTTATAAATGGCGTTATCTGTTCTTGTGTTGGTTTGGGAAAACGTAGTAGTAAGAGTTAGTTCCTACAGAAGCAAAGACGGTGTTCCAAAATCGTCCTAAAAGGGCAACCGTTCCGTGGAGCGCTATTTTTTCGTTATTTTGGAACTGGTATTGAATTTGACAGCTGTCAAATAAAAGTCCAATATGGCGGACGACAGGACACTTCCGGTTGTCAAAATTTAGGGGGGAAAAAGTTACTAGATTTATCACTAGATTTATTTTAGCGCGAAATTTGACTATTTTGTTTCTTTTGCAGACCTTGAGCTTTGTTGCCGGCGTGCACATAAGAAGTTGGTGATCAGATCCACAATCTGCAGAGGGCAGTGTTTTCGCAATGCGGATGGAGGGCTGCCATCGTTAACGGACCAAAATGTAGTCAAATTGGTTTTGTATAGACCATTAGGGGAGCGCCAAGTAAATAACCTGCGCTTGTGCTGATTTCATACAAGAGACTACTTAGGTGAAATTCAAAAAAGTCAAAAATACTATAATGTACGTGCATATATGTTATATGAATGATATAAATTAGAACTACCTGAGCAGAAATAAAGATATGAATTATTGATACATACCTCTAAAACTGTTTCAGATTCCATACTAGACACGCTCTGTATATCGTAAACGCCTACTTCCAAATTATCCAATTCAATTAAGGACTCTAACGTGAGATCTTTAGACCTTGCACCACCTCCGTCAAAACAATCCTCCTCCTCAGTAGGAACAGTAATAATAGGTATAACGGGTATACTAACATCCGTTCGAGTATTGTCGCTAGTACTCGGTTGTTGTTGCATATCGTAGCTGTCGCTTTGTGCGGTGACGATTGAAACTTTTTTCTTATGCCGCTGATCGCTATAAGCGGCGCCATATTCTTTACTTGTGCTCGCTATCGCCGCACCTAATGATGAAGAATCCTGTCGATAGAACTGATTATGCGAGGAAGAAGCGGATATTTGTTGTTCGTGCTGATTGCAGTGATGATGTTGGTGACAGTGTGGATGCGAGGAAGATGAGGATGAAGGATGCTGATATAGTCCACTCGAAGTCGCGTGGTAATGAGGATGGCCGGTGGAACCGGCCGATTGAAGAGGATAACGACTCGACGAATGTGGACAGTCTTCTGTTGATATAGCTGCACCAGTTTTAAGTCTTGCTTTTTTTCGCCTATAATATATTTCATAAATTAAATAGTTTACTGCAACAAAATATATCCAAGTATATATATATATATATATATATATATATATATATAATGAGTAGTATTTTGTCTTTAGGGTTGTATCTCGCGTGATCTCCTCTCGCCTCACCTCGATATCTCGCTGCAGCAATGCCAGATGTGACTTTGGCGAAACGTTGGCATACTGAAATGCCTATCATGCGAGATATAACTCTGAAGACAAACAACTACTCATCAGATTACACTCGCGGAAACATCAAATTTCAAATATATATATATATATATATATATATATTCTTACACAGATATTAAAGTGAGATCACTTCGTGTAACATATAATATGAGGACCATTAAAAGAAAACATTGCAGGAAGTTTTGTATAGATAAAGCTTTAGTAACAGACATGGTAGCAGTTCATTTCCTGTTTTCCAAGTTTGTTCAAGCAAGAACAGGGAATGTTTGGACGATGCAAGTTGGTTAAACCTGCACCCTCCACGATATTTCAAAATTTAAAATAGTCATAGCATGTTCAATAAAAATGCTTAAGATTATTAGCAGAAAACAAGAAATGAAATAATTATATATGTATAAATAATGCAGGGAATTTTCTGAGGATGAGAGTTACGACCTTCATACTCCACGATATTCCCAAAGACTGCCCAATCAGCATATATGATGTATGTTGGGTAGACGAAGGATATGGATATCTGAAAGATATGGACCACGATTTGTACACAAATTATTTCGGAGAAAAGAATTTACTTGGATGACATAAGTTTGCACCAATTATATGATGTATATTCAATATTTCCAGTAAATAAAGAAATTCTCTTGTCTAAAGTTCAAACTAAAAACCCCTGGAAGCAAAACGAAATAAAGGAAATTTCATAGAAAATTAATTAATAAATTTCTATAGAAATGAGTTTATATAAAAATGTGTACATTTAATATTTGAACAGAATTGTTTTGAATAAAAAATAAATAAATAATAAACTGTATGTGGAAGTATGTAAACATACGAACATACATTTCTTCAATAGCAAATCAAGAGAATGAACTAGATTGCGTATCTACAAATTGACACCGTGTAGTGCTGTTGATATTTTATATTGATACCATAGAATATACAAAACTAGACTTACTACCAGTAAATGACTTTACATTAGTTAAATAAGAGAAAGTAAAAACAAAAATAGCATTAACTGGGCATGTTTTAATTAAGTAATACGATTCTTGAATAAATCGAAATTTATTTAAAAACAATTAGAAACAAAGTCCGCCAAAGCATGCTTGTTTCAAAGTCATGTACTACAATCTTTTTAAACATATATTTACATTGCAATTAATAGAGTTCATTATATTTATTTAATGTAAACAAACATCGTGTGCAAAACCGTACATACAAAATCACATCTCAATTCATTTACCTAGATGACGTATTGTAATAACCTTAGATGTAGTATATAAAACGACTGATAAGCTTTAATAAAACGAGATTATCAAGTTAGCATTAGAATTGTGTGTTTTACTCGAAATCATGTAGCCAACAAACGTGCAAAATTTAATTACCCTTTTGTTCAAAGCTAAAATTAAGATTATTCTAAAACATAATTGTATTCCATTTCAATTTTAATTGGAAATTCTCTAATGAACTGGAACATTCCATACTTTTAAATAGTGAATAACAAAATATTGTTGCATGATTTACCTTTTCAAACAATGTGAAGGGCACGCGCAGAGCAATACACGTACAATGCAACATAGGACACCACATGCAAATATCGTTGGCCCAATAAGGCGTAATTCAAGCGTTTTAAAGCCTTTTTCACCGGTACCGACGAAAAATATGATACTACCGATACCGATCGCTCCCAAACCAACATATAGTAATGCATTCGCTGCAGCGCTCTGATGATAGAAATCGAAGAAGTCTTCCTCGTCACTGCTGCTTCCTCCACCGTACGTTGTATCGTGAATCTGATAAAGAGATAAACACTTGTTTAATATGCTGTAAAAATTTATATTTAATAAAAGTTAATAAAAGTGTAAAAAGTAAAAACCCAATTTTGGAAATTTTTATAAAAGAAATTCGGTGGCCTTAGAAGAGGATAGGAGAATATTCAATATACGAGTAGCCATCAAAATATAATATTCAAAGAATTGATAATAACTGAGGCCTGCATTTTTTCGGTTGTATAATATTTTTCAAGTTTTTTTGATGATGGATTCCTATGTATGTTTCTGCGCTGAATCCAAAAATGACCTTTGTTTCTTTCCATCACGTCAGAGTTTTTAGCAATTTGTCAAAATATATTATATATCGAAAAAAATGACAAATATAAGAGGTACTGACAGATTTAAATACATAGGAAATGCCGCAATCTGTCGGTTTATGATGAAAACGAATCATTGACACCATAAACCGGCAGATGGCAGCACTTTCGTCATTAAACGTATTGTACATCTCAGGTGGCTGTCAATGTTGATGCAACCGTTGGTACGTATTCTCCGCGATGAAAAGTGATTGTGTCGGCGGATATACGGTAAAACAAACATACAGTGTTCGAAATGGCGTCAAGAGGCTCTAAAAAGTCTACAGATTCCTTTTGTTACATTTGTGATGAGTTACTGATTTCAAGACAAAAAGATATATAACATCGTTCGTGTGGCAAGTATATCTCACGTATCTCGGTGCAAAAGTAGGAGATCAAGACAAAAATTGGGCACCCCATTATGTTTGCTATGCGTATGTTGAAGGATTGAGACAGTCGTCAAAGGGTTAACAACATTGTTTCAGATTTGGTATTCCGATGTTCTGGCGAGAACCACCAAATCATAGTGATGATTGTTACTTTTGTTCAATCGGTGTTCACGGTTTCAGAATAAAAAGAACATCGTCTTTCCAAATCTGCTATTGGCTTTACGACCTGTTCCTCATGGTCCAGATGTACCAGTGCCTATACAATCAGAACATCTACCAGAAGTAGATCGTTTATAAATAATTCTTACTTATAATTTAACAAAGTCAATTCCACTCCGCATAATATCACAAATAGTTTGAAAAATAAACTTGATTATTAGGCTTCTATTTTGTCATTATTATTAATATCAATCTGTTCTAAAACAAAAAGAAGTTAGCCTTGTTAAATACCTTTGTATTTTGAAATTTTTCAAGTAATAATTAGAATGTAATTCATCAAGAAAACGCAGACACACCGGAAGTTTTGAAAGATATCTAAAGATATTGTAATCTTTTCATATTCAAAGCTCATTCTTTGAAAATTATATATTAAATTTTTTGTACATACACCAACACGTACACGCGTTTTTTGTTGTTAAGTATCTTTTACAATACGTACAATTCTTTACACATATGTATTTATTTTCCGTGTGCAGTTAGAGCTGAAAGGAGATTAGGGATGAAGTAGCTCAAATTTTATCATCCGAGGTAAGCCTCTCAGCAATGAAGATCTTTTGAAGTTAAATGAACAGAGAGAATCTGAAGATTTATTATAAATTGTAATAGAAATCACCAAAGAATCTGAAGCACTAACTTCCTAAATTCTATCGGGTGTTTTCAAAAGGGAACGTATTTTTAAAACATCATACAGATGAAAAAAGTTGTAAGGTTAATAGTGATGTTATGAAGGCATATTCTTGACATTCAGAATTGCAGAGGGAAAAATAAAAGCTTACTGTTCAAAGCTCGTTGAAGAAATAAATTTTTTACTAAACAAATCACATCAGCCAGCATCAAATTAGAAGAAAATCGGAAATTGGTATCCACTTCAAGAACTAATAAGACTTTTTGAATGAGTCCATCAACATCTCCAGATTCTCCAGCAAGAAAGCGATTAGCTGTAGATCACACTTCCACTTATGAAATAGAAAATGATATGCTATTGTCTTCCTCGTTCTCCAGTAATTAACTGTTTGTTTTTGTAACAATGTTGAATTTTTAAGTTTATGTCATATTGTTAATTTTTTTACAAGTTTTTTAATTTGTTTTTGTATAATTTTTAAAATAAAAGTATGACATTACATTCTTGCTTTTGATTTATATATTTTTTGTTGTTGCAAGTAATTAATATTTAAAATTATTAAAACAAACATACACATAATGTTTATTTCGTTTGTTTTTAACGTTTTATTCATACATAAAAACGGTACATGACTATTAAGTACATTGGTAATCGAAATGAGTCAGGGATTCGCTTTTATTACATTTTCGTTTTCCGTACGTGCTTCGAAATCATTGCTTACGTATGATCGGGGTATTACTGTATTTCAAATTTTTATAGCTCAAACATATGTTTTTATAAATTTGAGGTTTCCGCGAGTGTAACCGGATGAGTCTTTTCTTGTGTTCAAGGTTATACCTCGCGTGATATAGACGAAGAGCCTGCAACATATTCTGAGTTACCATTTCAATAGTCGAGAAAATTGACACATTAAATGTTATATACCTTCTGAACAATAAACATCGATTCTGGCAGCACCCTGCGGCCGGCATATATTACCCTAAAATTATAGAGAGGGTGAGAAATAAGATTCAATTTTCTTAAAGTAATTGTCGTGATATTTCAGGAGATTATTTTCGATAGTATCTTTTATTTATAAAAATTATTGCCACTACATTTTCACCCCTCCCAAATGTTAATAGAACGCTATAAATCTTAAAAAAGAGCATATTGTTATTTCATTAGTCTTGGAATTTTGACGGAATAACAAAAATATATGTAGGATAGGTACGTAATATAAAAAATCCAGAACGAAATTCCAACACTAACTATCTATCAGAGCGAGGAATCTTCCCATGTGAGTGCGAGCGAGAGAGTTATATAGCATTCTACGGGTTAGAGGAGAATGCATATGAATAATAAAATTGAGAAAAAATGTATTGTAAAAATTAATAAAAAAAAACATTTTTCTAGAGTAAACTAAATTAAATATATCTGATGGTTACCTACTACGGAAGAGTTTAGCTCAGACTAAATATTTTTAATTAATATTGTTATGCGAAATATTACTAATAATATTGTGAATATTGTAAGTATGAGGTAAAAGTTTCATATAAAAAATAAACGTTGAAATTTATAAAACAAATCGAAAAATGCAAGTGCGTACTCAACTTTAACTTCAAACAAAATAATATGTAAAATAATAAAAAGCATAGTACGTATTTGTATTCAACGTCACACATTTGTAAAAAATCATTTTTCTAGCAAAATCATTAACATTTTATTTATCTTCTTCACGATCTTGATCAACGTTCTTCTCAATAAATATAAGATTGTTTGAAACCTCGATTAAATCTAGGTTTCACAATGGTTGGATGTTAAATGATAACCAGTATATTTTTGTATAGTTCCATGGAGATCAACTGCCACTCACAACATCCAAGATGCAATCGCAAACGACAATAAATAGATTGAAGAAGAAGAAGATTGAATAAGATGGTAAATGTTTATATAAGAAAACTACATTTTCTTTAAGAACGTCGCCACCTTGTTGTTAGGTCGCTGTTTTTATCTTAGCCTTTGCATAACATAACAG
>WYDF02017800.1:0-13333 GCA_009867245.2 Adranes taylori
TATGGAGGAAACGTGGGAGCACTGGGTGAATGAGTGCGAATTGATGGTATGGTCGAATGAGGAAAGAGAGGAAGCAACGAATTGGAGGTGGTGTTTAGGGCAGAGTGGCAAAGGGGCGAAAATAATGGGAAAAATAGCGGAGAAGAAAAAGGGGAGGGCCAACACCACATCTCAAATGTGAGTAGGGTTGGACCAAGTTGAATTTTCGTGAATCTACTTAAGTTCCTGTCTTTCCATAGTTTTGTTAGTTGTGTCATGGCTGTGCATCCTAATTGAATTCTCCTGCGAATCTCCATCTCACAAGTTCCTAAGTCATGCAACATCGAGCCTATGTATATCAACTGTTGGATAGCATCGTATTTCCCAAGTTTGCCAGGTCTTACTCCTCTTTCACTTTCTCGATCGATTATCATAACTTTAGTTTTCTGACTGTTGATCTTAAGTCCAAACTCTTGACTAATATTTTCTATCCTTTGTAATAAAGTAAGAATTTCTTCTGCAGTACTGGCAATTAAACAGTGTCGTCAGCAAATCGGAGATTAGAGAACATTTTTCCACCAATCCCGATTCCATCATCCCAGTTGTCTAGAACTATTCGCATGATATATTCACTATACATATTATATAGTAGCGGTGAGAGGATACAGCCCTGTCTCAAACTTTTTTGGATAATACATTTATTGGAGGTGACATTATCTATTTTAATGACAGCTGTACTGTTCTACTATAGCCGTCTGACGAGCGTGATAAGATGTATTGGTACTCCCATCTCACGGAGAACGTCTCAGAGTTTTGGCCTGTTTACGTTATCAAATGTCTTTCATAGTCCACAAAGCACAGAAATGTTGGGATGTAATATTCGCGTGCCTTTTCTATAAGTTGAAGAACATTCAATATTTGCTCACGGGTTCGTAACACCCCTTCCACAAAACCACCCTGCTCGGGAGCCATTTGAGCAAAGAATATTGATAGTCTGGCTTGTATTATATATAGCATTATTTTGCTTGCATGAGTTATCAACACAATAAGGTGATAGTTATTTGTTATTGTTGTCGAAACCTTCTTGTGCAGGGGTATTATAACAGAAGTGGTCCAATCTGAGGGCCACGAGCAAATTTTCCATATATCTTCACAAAGCTGATGTATAAGACCTTGTCCCTGCTCATCTAACAGTCTTAGTACTTCTGTGGGTATTCCAACGCCTTCAGTAGCCTTCCCGCCATTTAGTTTTTTTAAAGCTGCACAGACTTCATTTTTTAGAATATCAAGCTCTGTGGCAAGATTATCACCTTGACCAATTTTTTTGCCTAAATTATTGGGTGATTTGTAGAATTTTGACAAAAAGATCCTTTGTGCTGTTGTTATCTGCATGTTTTTGAAGGTCGCTGCATGTTTGCATGAAATGCTAGTTTTTGTCTTTCCTGCAGTTGTTCTGAATCTCTTTGTTCAGCCTCTGTATTGTTCCTAGTTTCCGACATTAGTTTTACCCGAGGTCTTGAGGGTTCGTCTGGTTTATATGAGACCTAATGTTGTTGTTGATAACCAGGCCTGTCTTTCTCTGATCTACTTTTCTTTGGTAGTTCCCAGATCATTTCAGTAATTGCTTTCTTGATAAGTCGCCATGTTTCTTCCTGAGTTCATTCTGGTATCATTTGTAGTACCCAGCCCCATTTGTTGATTAACATCATTTATAAATTACGTCATCTGTTCTTGTGTTGATTTGGGAAAACAGTCTATTTTGTTTCTTTTGCAGACCTTGAGCTTTGTCTCTAGCGTGCACATAAGAAGTTGGTGATCAGAGCCACAATCTGCAGAGGGTAGTGTTTTCGCAATTCGGATAGAGGACCGTCATCGTTGACAGATCAAAATGTAGTCAATTTGGTTCTTCTATAGACCATCTAAGTAAATAATCTGCGCTTGTGCTGCTTGAATATGATGTTAGCTATCGTAAAGTAGCTATCGTATTGTCGATGCTAAACTGTATTAGTCTCTCTCCCCTCTCATTGCGGATCCCTAGTCCGTATTTGCCTGTCGTTGATTTAATATGGTGATCATTACTCGTGCTTTCAATGTTGGCATTAAAGCCCCCCATTAGGATTACTACTTCTTTATTTGGGACTTGGTTTACCGTCGTTTTGATAGTCTTCTAGAATTCTTCTATGGTGTCGTCATCTGCATCATATGTGGGGACATAGAGGTGAATGATGTTTACAGGGAATGGCTTTGAATATTGCTTGATTGTAAACATTCGTTTATCAATTGCTTCGTATCCGATAACTGTATTGTTTAGTTTATTTGACACTAAGAGGTCAACACCATCTATACCTTGACTCTGTGTTCCCGAATAGTAGACTGTATAGCCAGATGAGTTAAAGTGTCCGCTACCTTGCCAATGTGTCTCTGAAATATCTGCTATGTCTATTTCACATCGACTTATACCATTTTTAAATGCCTGTGCAAAGCCAATATTTTACTTGGATTTTATGGCATAACAAACCTGTAATCATTGTTTACCTGAAATCTTTTTTGCTTTTTTTTATATAAAATTCGCCGCGAAAGCATTCTACTTGGAACTATTCTGGGTTTACTTATTAGGTACGGTAAAGCT
This sequence comes from Adranes taylori, assembly GCA_009867245.2. NCBI lineage: Eukaryota > Metazoa > Arthropoda > Insecta > Coleoptera > Staphylinidae > Adranes > Adranes taylori. The sequence continues at coordinate 2,609 of WYDF02017800.1, forward strand.
AATAATGTCATATAAAAACCTTTAAAAATCTTTCAGTATTCGTTAATAAAACATAACAAATATTGTTAATAACTAATAAATATATAACTATTAAATAACATACTAATACATTACAAATAATAATTGCTTATAGGCAACACTGGCAAGTCTTCGAATCCGTGAAATGCACAGACTTGCGGTCAATTGTAAAATGCAATCATTTATATTATATTTATATCATTTATACCTATTATACCAACTGACTTCAAAGTAAAGAAATGATACACCGACCATAAGCGGAGAGTTTATGGACATAGGACTGAGTCATATTTATATAAAAAATCAATGCATTTTGTAGTAGTTTTTATCAACAGAAAATAATATGAGGTTTTTGTATCAGGAATTAAGTTTTTGTTGCATTCAAAACTAAAATAAATTATAGATCTAATGACCTAATTTGTTTTTACGCGCTACATCTTACCAAAATTATAATCTTGGTTTTATTTAACGAGTCAGATATGGAGGATCTAAATTACCAGGTACTATTTGATGGACCAATTCTATTTTAAATGGTTGAGAAAACCAATTAATTCGGTAGAAATGGTTTAACACAAACTAGAATGCCAGGCATTTCTGTATGACTACCTTGATAATTTTTTTCTATTTTGTTTGTAGAAAAAACCTCTCGTGACTTTTATTTATTGTGGATTTTTATTAAAAATTTTCAGCATTTCAAAACACTCTTGATTTAGCGCAAATTATGGAAGAGATTAAAAACAAAAATAGAAATTTAGTAATTTATTTTGGTGGATGATTATTAAATAATATTAGCAATTGATATTGATTTAATTGCTTTCTTCAGATGATTTGATTATTGAAATGCGCACGCTACTGGGCGTAACTATTGTTTACTGTATGTGCATCAGAAACCAAACATCTGCGACATACGTTTATGCTCTACGTTTTGTACTAGGAAACGAAATGTCAATTGAAGAATTTTTAAATATAGTTTTTAAGTGTTTCAGATAGTTTTCCAATCAAATTTCCTGACTCTGTTTATAAGTGTTCCTAAATCTAATTTCTTTAGAATTGTAGCTGATAAACTGTTCTAAAAGGTTGTTGTTTTACATTTTTTATTATCGTCTTAAATCAACCCGATAAATATTCTTAAAATTGTTTAATTTTTCCATGATTTTATGAATTAATAACATTTTTTGGAAATGAAAAAAATGTAAAATTAGACTACAGTCCGTTAGTTTACATTTCGCTTAACAAGCATATGAAAACGCATATCAACTGCTTTGTTATTTTTTTCACAGAATTTGAATGAAAAGCAACTGAATTTGTAGGGTATAGTAGCCTCTTAATATTCACCCGTTAAAGTTAATGTTCAGTGTTTTCGTAACTCATTACTGTATATTAATGTTTAATTGTGTAGTTTGTTAATTAACATAGCACATGTAATGGTATTTTAGCTACTAAATCCTTGAAGTTATGTTTACACATTATTATTTATTTGTAAAGTGCTAGTTTAATTTTTCTGGTTTAAAAATAACTGAGAAATCTCATTTCAAATGTGGCGGATGCAATGAATCACTAACCTCCAAGGATTATCAGATTCTATGCTTTCGAACGTGCTCCAAATGGTACTATACACAACGCACAAAGATATCTAAATCAGAAATAGCAAAAACGGCTGGTACAAGCTCATTCATGTCTGTAAATTGTTGTAAATCGAATAGAAGTCAATTGTTCTGCCTGTTGTTGACAACACTTCTACTCAGAGACAGTGCTAGTAGAGAAACATCTTCGCATAGTACAATAGCCTCTTACACGATTGATGATATTATTGCTAAGTTTGACATTATCACAATACTATTAGTGCTCTGAATAACAAAATCCAACAATTAGAGAACAAACTCAACAATGCAAACATTGAAAACAACTCGTCTGTACTTATTCAAGATAGAATAATAGAGGAATTAAATGAACGGCAAACGTATTGAACATGATCTAACAATTGCAAACAATTTATTATCGCAGGCTGCGGCTAAACCGCAAAGTGATCCGGATGGCAAGAAGGTTACACTAAAGCATAGACCTATAAAGGTTATTCTATGTGACTCATTGTCATCAATATCATCAGGCACAAGGCTGCTATCAAGCCTGATAAATTAAAATTGGCCTGGACCAAACAGAATTCCAAAAAAGTATCTGGATAACCTGAGAGAACAATTAAATGTGAGATCCTTAAATGGTAAATTAAATTTAACCATCTGTTACATCAGTAACAACCCTAAAATTGTAAAAGTCAATGCAGGTCAGGACAACCACGGGTAGTTCTTTGAATATTTACTATCAGAACGTAAGGGGTATGAGAACTATCTCCAATTTTGATGTAATTTGTTTAATCGAAACATGGGTGTGAGTAATATTAAAAATGGTGAACTGGGTTTGGATAATTACAAAATATTACAAAGAGACAGACGAATCAAGCAGTGACAAGAAAAGAGGCGGTGGCGTATTGTAACGAAAGAAATCTCAGCTCAACTATATTTCCTGAGACCTCTGCACATTGTAGTACACTTGAATTGGTAGTTCATCTTACGGAACCCAGTAAAATCATTATCACAGGTGACTATAGCGTTCCTCATTGTGTGTGGTATTATGATGAACTTGGTTCAGTAGTGGTCAGCAATAGTACATCTCCCGCTTACAAGATGAGTGACTCGACTGCTTTTCTGAATTCTTTCCAAACAAATTTTTATTTGATCAAAGAAGAGTTCTCTTCTTGATCTGGTTTTTTACAATGACATTGGATTTGTATGAAACAGAATTGATTTAGGATTAATTATATGTGATTTCTATCATCCTGCTTTATCCTTGGATCTCAACTTAGGTGACACCGATAGGACACATCCCTCTTTATCTGGTTTAATCACTTTTACTTCGATTTCAAAAAGGCAAATTATGTCCAATTAAATGAGCATCTTGATCAAATTGACTATGATCTTATGTTTGTATTCTACGAATGTATTACTACTTTTTGTGACCTTATTTATACAGCCTTTAATAATTTTGTTCCTATCTGATATTACATTATTTCTAACTTTTCAAAATGGTTTCCTCCTGAACTGAAATAAGGTATATGAAAAGAAGAAGGCACATAATCTCCAAATCTCTAGCAGACTCTGAATCTTTTGTAAGTTTAAGATCTCAAGCTAAGAACATGGCTTCCGACTTCTATAAACGATATATCTCTGAAGTGGAATGCAACGTTTTATTTATGGACATTTATCAACGTAAATATTTTTAGACATTTATGAACAACAAAAGATCTGAAGACAATTCTATCCCTGAGAAGATGAACTTCAATGATTACCCAGTCCCGGGGGGTATGCAGTGCAAACTTGTTTGCGAAATCTTTCGCCTCTGTTTATGATGCCCGCAGCTCTAGTAAACTCCTAAATATTATTGATACTGCTAAATGTTAGTGGTTTAGCGGGTCCAGACGGAATATCCCCATTATTCCTATGGCGTTGTGCTCACTTTGCTCTTATGTCGCTAACTTACATTTTAATTGATCCTTGAAGTTCTCAATGGTTTTCAAGCATGTGGAAATCCAGCTTTCTTATAGCTATTTTCAAATCGGGTGACAGACAATGTGTCACTAATTATAGACCTATATCTACTAAAAACTGTATCCCTAAAATATTTGAAAGCTTGGTAGTTGATTGCATCTCAAACAACGTATTCAGTAGATTAATTGGTAATCAGCATGGTCTTGTCAAGTGACTGTCAAGTGTATCATTTATACGAATTTGTGTGTATTAACCCAATATGTCTCGGGGACCTCAAATATTCATGAACAAGTTGATGTAATCTATATGTACGTCTCAGGCATTTCATAGAGTGAACTATGTCACACTACTCCAGAAATAATAAATTTGGCTTTCACATCAACTTCTGTAAATGGTTAGAAAATTATTTACTTAAAACAACTCTGTGAATGGCCACTTATTGAATGAGTTTGATGTGACATCGGGAATTCCGCAAAGCAATCATTTGGGACCTCTTCTTTTTAATATTTTTATTAATGACATTTTATCCTTCTCTACGCGGATGATCTGGAATAGTTCAGAACAGTAAAAAATACTTACGATGCTCACTTACTACAGAAAGACATTGATGGTGTATTTTCATGGTGCGAATTAAATAACATGAAATTAAATATTGAAAAATGTAATATTATGAGCTATTACAAACAGGCCAAATGCTTGAATCTTGATTACTCTATTGATGGTACCGTGTTACCTACAGTCGCTAATTTCAAAGACCATGCGATCACTTTCGAACCTAATTTGACCTTTAAAAAGTCATTATTATAATGCTATCAATGGGGGCCTAAAAACTTGGACTTGATACTACGAAACGCCAAAGAATTTAAAGACAGTAGGGCTATGAAATCTCTTTTGTGCCCTAGTTAGTTCTAAATTGGAATATTGTAGGGGCGTTTGGTCCCCCTTTTATCAAGTAGACATTAAACGTTTTGAACGTGTCCTAAACAAGTTTTGAGATATATGTACATATATGTAAGTTTCAAATCATACATGTGCCAATATGATCTAAGTGATCATAAAGCCTTAGTTGCCATTATTGAAACCGTTAATATGTCACCGACAAAATTAAGACGAATCTACCTCGAAGATAATATGCAGACAATTATCAATGTAGTGAAAAACGAAAATTGGGAGAGCCTACAAAACATCCTGGATCCATCGGAAAGCGCTAATAAATATGTTTAAAAAACACCTTGAAGCAGCTTTCCCAGAGAGAACTATCAAATGTAATACATCGTATATAAAACTTCCTTCGGATATCATAGCAATGAAATAATGGCTGAAACTGATGCAGAGAATGCAAGGTGCTATGAAAAATAGGACCTTATAAATATAGAGACGTGAAGAAAATATATAAAGAAATCATATAACACTCCAACAAACACTGAATTTAACCACTTCACACCTGTAGCAGAAAACCTAGTTAAAACCATTAGTACTCAAACATCCAGGAAACACCTGACTACAAACTGCCACAATGCGACTAAAACAATAAGTACATTCGCTGAAATAACGAAAGTGGAAGTAAACATGGTTATTCTCAAGCCAAAAAACAAGAAATCTACAGACCTCATTGAATAACTGCTCCGATCGTTAAAAACAGCATATACACTTGCCCCAGTACTAACCTCCTTGTTCAATTATTGTCTCCATAAAGGAGTATTTCCGGATGCGCTCAACATTCGTCCATCTGCTCAAACTGGTCAAACTGACATTCAATATATAAAAAAAGGTGACAGAAGCAGATGTTCAACTTACAGACCAATCTCTACACTGCCAATTTTCGCTAAAAACTCATTCAATTCAGAGTAAATGAATACTTGGAAGCAAATACATGCATAGCATCGTCACATATAGGAGTCAAGCGCTGTCACTACATTTGATACAATATCACACAGCCTACTGATGCAGAAGCTTCAACACTACAGCTTTATCAATAATACACACGATTTACTATTAATTTATCTAGATAATCGAAAACAGTTAGTATACTTAGATGACGCCTGCAGTAAATTATTACCAATCAACATAGGAGTGCCTCAGGGACCTATACTTGGACCAACTCTGCACGATTTATATGAATGACCAAAAAACCAAAATTGTATCTATGACGTATGCAGATGGCACGATGCTCAGTGACACACAGAATCATGAAGTATTGGTTGAAATACTTAAGGATGAGCTATCTAATGCTGAAAATTTATTTGAAATGAACCTCTACTAAATAATGAAAAAACAAAAACCATATCTTGCACAATGGACAGATGGAAAATGGCTGATGAGCCAGTAAAACTACTCGGTACAGTGATAGATCCAAGATTAACGTGGAAGCAGCAAGCCGAAGAGCAATCAATTGTCTAAGACAACATACGCAATAAAACTAATTAGAAAATTATGCGGGACCGAAGCAGCGCAAAATTATCATATGCATTGGAAATATGGCGCCACTCCACATATATGGAGATGTCATTCATAGAACAAAAAAAAGGTGGTAAGAAGTATAGAGGGTCAAACCAATAGGGCATTGCAAACCCCTCTTCATCAATACAAGATACTCACGGCTCCTGCAATGTACGTCTACAAGGTACATGATATTCACTAACTAAACTTGGCAAAATCAGGAGACACACACTTACGAAACCAGGGGACCTGGAAGTACGGAGAGGTATAAATATATATAATAAATGCCCACAGAAAATTGGAAAATGGTCAGCAAGATGCAATTTAGTAACCTACTTAAAAATAAGTTAATGCGGATGAATATGGACGAATGTTGCACAACAATAAACACCTACCTATTTATTATTTATTTATTTGTGATCGATTATACGATTCTTATTAATTAGTTTTAAAGGGATTAACCAGTATATTTTTTTAAATAAATAAGTATTCATATGAGAGAAAACAAAGAATTTCCACAATTTCGTTTATATTCAGTGCTTTCCAAAATATTCTTTACTTTACAGAATTATGTTTTATAAGGTCCTGATCTCTGAAACCTCGAAATGTTTCAAGAGAGGGTTTGCAAGATTTCGGTTAGTAAATAATACTAACTTGTTTCCGTTATCGCTAATGAATTGGTGAAACCAATGGTCAATCATTTGAAGTATCCTGGCTTTTGGTGGGTTTGTTTTTATGAACGATACAATTTCATCTCGTACTCGTTTAACTTTCTGTCGATCATCCACAGATAGCTCATTTTCTGATTTGCTGAAAAATAAATAACATACATAACATATTGAGAATATAATTGAGTTATAAATCTTCCATTATAAATTATCCAAAGAATATTTTGAACATATAAGTATTTTTATGCATTTGAGTTTGAAAAATTTTACCCACCACATGCTATATGGAGCGTCGACTTTATATGAACTTTGATGATTATATGACACAATTTTAGTTGGATTCAACGCTTGTCTCATTTCCACTTTGTGCTCATATCCACTTTGTGCTTCGACGATATTATCGTCGATTCCTGTAAACGGTTGTACAGCGAGCGCCATTTCATCCATTGTCGACCATGTTCCAAGATTTGGTGTTGCCATTTGAAATTCAGTTTTAGGTCGAACACTTCGTTTTTCAGTAATAGTCATGGCAGTTTCCATTTGCACTAAAATTTATTAGTTATATCAACATTTCAATAAGTAATAAAATCCAAAAATTCCGCACACACATTAAGCATACTCATATAGTTAGTTCTCTGAGATATAGAATAATAACCTGGGGCTAATATGGAATATCCGTTATGAATAGTCGACTTTATATGACGCTTAAATAAGGCTCTGAAAGCCCTATATAATTTGCATTGAAGAACACCAACACCAGATTATTACATATTATAAGATAGATTAAGTATAGAAGGACTAGTACAATATGAAAATGATATCCAAGCATATATGATATCATCCGTAAAACACAAAACAAAGGTCACTATAATAGAGAATAGCAACTACCACAACCGATACAAGAACATTCACTTGTACAGTTTTAAAATCAACAGAGGCAAATGCATAACTGAATATCACCTATAATAAACTTCCTCAACATATTAAGGAAAAAAAGAGCCAAATAAGTTTCGAGTCGAGGTCAAAAACTACACCCTAGGCAATAGAAAATAAAACAAAAATAAATAAAATGAAAGGTATTGCAAAAGTCACTCTTATGCCAGATCAAATCAAATCATCTTTATTGCCTTACGTGGGTCGTCATATAAGTGAAATATACAAATATACAATTACAGTAATATACAATTTATACAAATACAATTGATACAAATACTACAACTAATACAAACACAATGCAAATACAAAATACAAACCCCAACACATGCATCAAATCAACTCTATATCTATAAGAAAAGAAAAGAAAAACTCACAAACATCAACAGTATCCAAGTACTCTTGAATGGAATAAAAAGAATTATTTATACAAAAATCCTTTAGTTTCAATCTAAATTTATAATCGTCATTATTGAGTCTGATAGGACTAGACAGTTTATTGTATATTATGCACGAATATCTAGGACTACTCTCGTATACTGTAGTGTTATGTGTAGGAATCCATAGCATGTCTCTATATCTTGTATGCATAGACTGGGTATTAATTTCTTTATTGGTAACAAAATTAGGTATATGCGTAAGAGTGAATAATACCGCCGAAAATATATACCGAGACACAAAAGTCATAAGAGCCATCCTTTTAAAATGTGGCTTACAATGTTCGCGAAAACCAAATTTACACATTTTTCTAATTAGTTTTTGTAATGTTAAAATTCTAAGACAATCTTTGGACATTCCCATATGAGGATGCCATAGTTTAGAGAACCATAGTTTAGACTGTTTAGAGAACCATAATTCAGATGAGCACCAACTGCTTGAATCACATTTTAAAAATTGTAGGATTAATATAGTGATCGGTAATATTTTCTTTTTAGAACTGTTAAAGATTATTAAATAAATAAATCAATAAAATCATAATACATGATAAAAATCAATGTTTCCTACTGAATGCTTAAATATAAAAATGTTTGGGAGTCTGTTCGTTCTTTGAAGAAACTATCTGTTCTTTGAAGAAACAAACATGCTCTGTTCATGTATTGTAAACGCGCGGCAACCGAATAGTCTCTTTTAGAGTCTCATAACTATAATTCAATCAATATAAATTTTAAAGTACTTACCACATGGAATATCTTCTTTCAACAAGAAGGTAAGAGTTTCTGGGTTTTCTTTTAAAGGTCTCAATAACTCAATTAGCTCTCTTGAATCTAAACCATTTAATCTGTAAGTATTTATAAGTCGCTTTACGTTATTTTGCAATGTGTTATATTAACAGTATGATATAAAATATAATTTCGAACATATTATATAATAAAAACATAGTTAATCAAAAAAGGAAATTGTGAACGAAATCAAAAAAAGAGCACATGAGGACTTCCAAACCCCTATTGAAAACTAGACAACTTTTGATTACCTTTTCTCAGCGCCCACTTGCCATTGTTGGCCCAAATTTTGTTCGATGTTTTTGTTATGCTATCCACTCTATTTTGATCAATGATTTTCATTGTTTGTCCACATGTTTTATTTACATCAAGTCCAAAAATTCAAACTCATTTATGTAATCAAACTAGCCAAATGAATATCTCGGCTCCTGGTATTTTTTGTTTATAAAAATCAATCAGATTTTAGCTAATTTACTTTAAAATGAACACAACAAATGAATCAGATCCGTTGAGCCATTTTCGAGAAAAGAGACATTGATTGTTGAAAAATGGAATTTTATAGGAGACAAGGACAAAATCAAGCGACATTTTTTACTCTCTCATACTCTATTATCTGATTTCTTCTTGAAAATATGTTTTACATTGTATAACCTTGGCAGCTACATTCGGTTTTTTTTTTCAAATAATCGGATACACTGATTCTGTTTTTCTTATCAATCAAATTAACAATATTACAAAAAGTTATCACTTTATTGGTGTTTGGTGAAATGGGTTGTTTGATTTGAATCGTGAAATATCGTTTTTACTCTTTTGTTTCTTTTTCATAATTTCTTTTTTATATTTATATGACTCGCAAATCTTTGAAGATTAAAAAGGAAGAATGATTATAACCCAAAAGGCCGGACAGACACGTACCCACACTGGAACAGCTAATTCCAAGTTCAACGCCGGATTCTTGTAATAAAAAAGATCTTTCAAATTCATCTAAACTACGGTGACAGTTAAGAGTTTGATTCTACAAGTGAAAATAAGATGGAGATTTTTGATTTAATCTTTTGGAATTGCTGCGGGTAATCAGTGCCATACTGAATTGGACATAACTGTATGCAAAAAAATGGATTAAGTTTGAAAGCATTAATTTTAAGTGCACTAATTGTGCTGCAAGTGACAGTAATATAAAATTGTTTGATTTAAATTTCAAACTTGCATACGGACTTCAGGCAATTGGAATCGTTCGTAAAAGTGTTCGAATGATTTATTGAATATATCACCATCAACTACCTGATTCCAACTTTAATGAGAAATGGTTGGTAACCTCACAGCAGTGTCACAAAAACTCAGCCCAGCTCACAAGTTGCCTAGTGCCCTACAATTAGAAATTGTTAGTCAGGAGCAATTATAGAACAATGTAAGGACAAATATTGAAATTAGCATCAGGAGTAATTATAGGACCGATGGTTTAGAATAACATAACATAGAAGTATGACCAGATAAAACCGGATTTTTTTAATTTCGCGGATTATAAAAGTCAAATTCTTGTTTTATTGCTAGGTATTTCCCCAAACTTATGTTGACAATTGCAGCCATACTGGTAATTTAGTTTATTGCTAGCTGTCAATAAGATTATTTGTGTTTTGGTGTCACGGCGATTTTTCACTTGTGAAAAAAATGGAATAAATAATTTGCATAAAGTTTTGTGTTAAGAATAAAATAAAGTGCAGCATAGTGCTGGACATGTTAATGTTGCTTTTTGTAATTCTTCTATGAATAAAACAAGCATTTATAAGTGAATTTGTAGGACACGTGCTTTTTTAATGATGTTTTTTGTAATGCGTTTACCTGATGATGATATTTATATATTGAAAACATTCGTAATGAAAATTTAGTTTCATTTATTGTACAATT
>WYDF02017811.1:0-13333 GCA_009867245.2 Adranes taylori
CGGTTTTATCTCAGAAACTATAATACTTAGAGCTTGGAAAAACAATATTCTTTCTAAAATTGCCAACAAAAATCTCTGGAAAATATTTTAAGTTCATGATTTCAACAATAGAGGGCGTAATAAGGTATAAAACTAACTAAAGATTGATTTTTTGCAAAAATGGCCCATATAAGGTATACTATTACGCCGAAGTTAAAAAGACTAAGTAATCTTACATCCATTTAATGTAAGTCTTTTTTCGTACATCCATTAATAAGGGCGGGGGAAACTTCGTAATTATGTAATATTTATTCCTTGGTAACATCTAGTTTTTATCTCATTTGAGCATAATTGCACTTCTTTGAAAGAAAATTTGAAGTAGATTTAAAATTAGTTCCAAGCGGTACACAGAACTTATTGATAAATCTTCTAGAGGACGCTGATTGATAGTAGCACAATTTTCTCAAATATCGGAAAAAAATTGGAAACCTATATTTGTTGTATTTGGTTGGAAAGAACTTAAAAATCCACAAATTTTCCTAAAAAACCGCATGTCGATATCATTATTTGTTCTCTAATTATAAAATTATCACAAAGTGTAACAAGTTATCTGTGCACATAGTGTTACGTATTTTCTTATTAGACCAGATTTTAGTGTGCCCATTACGTGTTTTTTTACAAATGCTAAAAATGCTTCCCGTCGCTCAAAATGTATTGGTTTAATCGCTGACGAACACTAGATACAGCTGCGCACTACTATACTATCTATGGCATTTTTAATACGTTCAATCATATTTTCTTTAGTAGTGGGATGACTTTGATAAATTATGTTTTTTATTCCATCCCATAAATAAAAATTAAGGACCGTAAGATCTGGAGATCTAGGTGGCCAAAGAAATAAACTTCCACGATCAATCCAACAATTTGGAAAATGTATATCTAAAAATTCTCGAACTTCTCGGGAAAAATGTGATGGACAACCATCATGTTGAAACCACATTTTCCTTCTAATTTCTAGCGAGACACTTTCCATCAAAATTGGAATGTCATTTGTTAAAAAATGTAAATAATTTTCTCCTTTTAAACGACCATCGAAAATAAAAGGATCGATAATTTTCTCACCCAAATTTCCACACCACATATTCACATTCCAGCGATGCTGGTTATCTAATTCTTCCATTCAGTGCGGATTAATCGTTGACAACTAATGCGTATTATGTAAATTTACTTCATCGGTAATTGAAAACATGGCTTCGGCAGTCCATAATACGCAAGACAAAAATTGACCATTCTCGTTACACATTCTATTTAGCCAATTGCAGTAATCTTCGGCCAAAGTCAGTGTCTAGTAGATCTTGATGTAGCACCATATGGTAAGGATGTAATTTTATTTTTCAAAATACGATGTATTATTGTTTTACTTACACCTAAAACTATGGAAATTTCTATGGTACTTGAATGGGGATTTGCTTCTAAGTACATACGCCAAAACATGTGTACTATTGTTTTTGTTCTTAGTCTTACGATTTCTTCTAGTGGCTTTTATTGGTTAAACGCAAACTGTCTTCTTCAGACGAATTACCAAGCGCGTAAAGACTTTTCTACCAAAATGTCTTCTATTTGGGTACTTGATTGCTTATTCTCTTTCTTCGATACAAGCATTTTCAAGGTATTGTAAATAAACAGCAAGCATATCATAAGCTTCACTATTAGAACATTACAATTAAATTATTTACGTACAACACACATGTAATTGAACTAAAGTATGCCATTAAACGTCAAGAAAATCATTCGATTCATTATTGTTTTGTTATTTCATAGTACGCTTGTTATTTGAAAGTTTCCTTCAATATTGTTATCAGTGTTGTGTTCATTCTTTCGCAAGTCACACTACCATTAAAATATTTTTTCGTGTGTACCATCTACTAAAAATTTGAGATCCCTTGAACAAGATTCAATTACTTTAAGGTCAATCATAATTACATGTTATACTTTACATCTCTTAATGTATTTGTTTTCATCACTAAATTGTAACAAATATTAAGCAAATTTGTGAACTCGAGAACAAATAATGACATCGACATGCGGTTTTTAGGAAAATTTGTGGATTGTTAAGTTCTTTCTCATTAAATAGAAAAAATTATACGTTTCCATTTAATTTTTTTCCGATATTTGAAAAAAATTGTACTATCAATCAGCGTCCTATATAAGATGAACTCCTATAGGCTTCTATAGATGAACGTATTATGTGTGTTGCTTGGAACTAATTTTAAATCTACTTAAAATTTTCTTTCAAACAGGTGCAATTATGTTCAAATCAGATAAAAACTTTGGATGTTACAAAGAATTAAATATATATAATTCGGAAGTTTCCCCCACCCTTATTAATGGATGCACGAAAAAGTCTTAAATAAAATTGATGTAGAATTACTTATTCTTTATAACTTCGGCACTACAAGATATAACTTCATTTACACATGCTCTTAATATTTTTGTTCTTAGGTTCATACAATTTAAACATTTCCAAGCACCAATTCCTTGTTTGTTCATTCCAAACGAACATGGCAGACGTGTGCTTGGAAGAATCAGTGCAAACAATGCATTACATGAGATAAAAAATACAAGTACAGACAGGTGCATATTGGAGTACCCACCTACTTAAGTAAAAATTTAAGTGATGGTATACATACAAGTTTTAATTGCCAGATTTACATGCGGAAGTAAGAAAAGGAGCAGGTATTGGATGGAAGAAGACCAAAAAAACCCTGAAGTTTATGTCAGTTGAAACAATAGAAGATTGGGGAAACAGTTGCGTTAAGTTAGAGATAGAAAAATAGTTGCAACTAAAGCTAAAAAGGTGATACAACTTTCTAAGGGAAAATGGATGGAAAGAAGTGAAATAAATTAGTAATAAGAACAGAATAGTCATTTTATAAGTAGAATATAAGTTAGTTTAAGAAGTATATTGTATGTGTTTTATGTCAATAAAGGTTCATCCAATCTAATCTATTAAAATTTATATTACAGCAATCTGCATTTGCGAAGTCTGCGGTAGTACGGTACACTAAACTGCGTACTTAGCGTTAAGGTACAAATGAATGTGAAAAAATTGCAAAATACATTATTGTACCATATAAAAATTGAGGAAATAATTTTTATCAGCCAAATGAAAATAAAAGAAGACGAGGGCGAAGCAAGAAACATAAAATGTTTAATTTGTATACAGCACATTCCAAAAATGTATGTGCCGAATAAATGCGAGAATATGTAAGTATGAAAGCAAAGAGGTTCCTAACTTAATAGAGAATATTACATTAAGAGGTACATTTGAGAATAGAATAAAAGAACGGAAAATATGATTAAACGAGTTAAATAAACAACCCGAAAACTGTATTAACGTACCTGAATCTCTAGTTTTGTGAGTTGTTCTTTAAGTCTTTGTAGCATTTTCTTTTTCTTATCGTATATCACTTTTTCTTTCACGCTACCATGTTTCGCATCTCTTTGAGCATCTTTCACCTGTCTTTCGGCATCATGAATTGTTTCACGTTTCGCATCGATCTTCTCCTTTAGCTTTTCCATCGATTTCTCATGTGTTTTTGGCACCGAACGTTGATGGTTACACAATATTGCTACAGCCCTAACAAAAAAGAAACAATTTACAGTCTGTCTAACAAGAATGTCGGATGCTATAGATTTAATCAGTTAAGTAAATACTTTCTTACCTATTCGCTCTATTATATGCTAGAATCTTTTCGGCTTCTGTATAATCTTCATCGGTGAGTTGGTCGAGTTGCTGTTGTAGCGTTATGGAAGCGTTATATGTACGAAATACTTTCGCACTAAGACCTTCCATCAATTCATTGAGATGCTTATTAAGGACCATTGTATTGAGACGATCGAATAAATCATCACCTTCCGATTTATTCTCCATAAATAACTGGAGATTCTTGAATACACGTTTTTCTACAGGTACTTCATTGTAATACCTAAAGTAATCAAAAAATAAAGCACATATATAGTAAAAATGTATAAAAGTTGACAATTTAAAGGCCTTTCAATTGAAAAAGCCTTTTCAAAGAAGAATACATAAAGGACGTAAATAAAACACTAACCTGATTGAATCTTTACCAAGGAAATCGAATACAACAACATACTCTTTTCCATCCTTTTGCTCGTGCAATTCAATATGTTCATAACGTAATGAACAGCAACCTAAAAATCATAATTGAGTTGGTCGTAAACGGAAATGCTAAGTTGATATAACAAATAAAATTAAAATAGGGCCTGATGAAGAACGTAATATCTTAACACAATGTACTATGTAATGGTTTATCTACTTTTCCTAATCTTGTAACATGCGATAGTACTTGATAAGCAAATCATGTATTCCTTATTCAGAAAGTAATGGATTATATAAGAAGTGGTTCCACAGTTTTTTGGTATGTTCTATTTAAGAAAAGTTATGTTTCAGGTATATCCTGGCCTTAAATGCACATATAACTTAAAACGACATACAAGAATAGAAAATAACCATAAGGTCACTCCAAAAAGTATTGTATTTTACCTCCTTGAAGGCTTACTAAATAAGGGTAGAACGCTTATTAATATAAAAGTTTACCTCAAGCAGAAAAAAGCTGAATAGTTTTGTAGTTATTAATACAAATAGTTCATAGTTCCTTAAACCGATTGAGCATAACTGTTTTCAACTTTAGATATAGTAATAAATATTGAACAAAAAAACATTGTTCGAAACCAACAAAATATCATTCAAGCAATGGATCATAAGTTAGAAGAACTAAATGATAACATAGGTCAACTGCTAAAAACAATTAACGAGTTAACTTAGGCAGATTCTACTGCTGTCCCATATAATTTAAAAGATTGTATTGTATCAGCTATATCCAAACAGTTAAATGATTCGCATAAATCCATAATGGACCAGATCCAGGTTAGTCAAAACAGTATGCTATCCCAATACAAATACTGATGCAAAATAAAGAATACAAATAGTTACAAAGCCAGTAAAAAAGCCAAGAGAAGTTACAAAGCCTAACAAACAAATCCCTAGAACAGAAATTGGGCAAAAATTTGTGGACGTGATCGCCATCCCATCTTTCATATACTGGAAGTCCTACGTTTTGTTATATCTTGCATAAAACAAAACTTGAATCTTTTAATTCTGACACCTTATAAGTCGTCTATTAAATTCAATTGGCACAATAGTTTTTTAGGGTAAATTAATCAAAATTAGTCTAACCTATAAATCGCCTACCCATGAATCCCCCGGTTCCCATATTTGCCTACGACGCGGACTCTTTTCAAACTCTGAACGTGGCAATGTCGCGTTCTCTACAAGACAGCAACGTCGGACTTCTTTTGTTCGACGCATAATACGAGCCACTATATGTGTGCAAAATTTCAGCATCCTAGTTAAAAACTGAATTTTTTGTACCAAATATGCAAATCGGTCCAATAGGTAAGGAGTAATTCTTGAACGTACAACCATACGTACGTACATACATACGCACAGACAGCGGGAAATACGATTTTCTTTTAAATTTTTGAGCAAGAAAAAATTATTATGAAAAATTTGTTTTTATGGTAAATTGTTCCTTAGGGTCTCCTCTTTGAATTAGTACTGATGGTTTGTACTGATGTGAATACAACAGACGTACTAAGGTGAAATAGAAAAAATTGCCAAAACATGAATCCTACATCTTTCCTATACCTATACATATTACATTAGTATATGGTATGTGAAAGATAAAAATGAATAGACTAATACAAGAATAAATGAACTGTCAGCGGAAGATATCTGTGAAATAGCTTCTGTAATTCTTGATGGTAAAATTATATTATTGTTGATATACAGGCCGTCGATGGAAGAACTTTTTACATTTTTTTATATTATTTTTAGATTGGTAATAATTACAAATGCATCTCTTTAAAAGCTGGCGACTTTAATATCAACCTACTTAGTTATACCTTAAAGACAACTAGTAATTGATTATATGTATATATTTAACTTTGCAGAACGTACTAACTTAAGCAGTAGGGTAACTCCTACTAATAGCTTCAGTTTAGGCAACATATTTATCAATTTTACGGAATAATATATCTAGTGCCATAATAAAACATATTTCTATGGAAATATC
The DNA here is from genome assembly GCA_009867245.2 of Adranes taylori. Classification (NCBI taxonomy): domain Eukaryota; kingdom Metazoa; phylum Arthropoda; class Insecta; order Coleoptera; family Staphylinidae; genus Adranes; species Adranes taylori. The sequence continues at coordinate 6,138 of WYDF02017811.1, forward strand.
AAAACCATTAACTTACATAATTAACATATGTTTCTGTCAAGGTGTGTTTCCTATGGTATTGAAAGTCACACGTGTATATAAAAAATCCGATAAACACAAGCCTGAGAACTATTGGCATATATCGATTAGACCAACAGTGAAATAGCAGTAAAAGAGACTTTTATGTTATTTGAGAAAACTAATCTATGTAAATCAGTTTGGATATATGCCAGGCAAATCAACCATCTGTGCCATTACCACTTTGGCTGAAAATATTAGAGACGAATGAGCTTTATGCAGTTTTTGTAGATCTCAGCAAAGCTTTTGACTTGATACCGCACAAGAAGCTGGTACAGAAACTTGGAAAATTATGGAATAAGCGGCCCCTGTCTCCTCTTAAAATAATATTTGATGGATAGAGAACAAGTAGTGGGTGTAAGCGGTAACCTATCGAAGTCAAGAAAAATCAAATTTGGAGTCCCCAGGGCTCTGTTTTGGGGACACTATTTTTCCGTACATAAATGATCTGCCAATTAATATGTCATCTGCTAAATGCTACTTAAATGCAGATGATACAATGTACGTATCAAACTCGTAAACAAGACTCACGAGTCAGCGGATATCTCGTCAAAAACATTGTTCCAAGTAAATAAGCTACTGCTGAATGAGAATAAGATAGTGCGTATGAAATTTGGCATTGGAGAAAAAAGCATTGACAGTGTGTAATTCTTGGGAGTATATCTACAACTCAATCTTACAAGATCTCTCATATATATTACGTTTGATGCAAGGTGTCAAGAAATGTATATTTATTACGTACAATCAAGGTCAACTTTACATATGGTCACTTGTTTTGTGTACATACGGTCAAACATAAGATATTGAGTGATAGCCTGGGGCAGTTATCTAACCTTATAAATCAAAACAATCCATAAAAACATCCAGCAGTTAATATAGAAATAATCCGTAACTTACATATCTTCTGTATTCTACATCTATTTCAGAGTATGCGAATTAATGATTTGTCGGATAGAAATGTAATCATTGCCAATAAAGTTTTACTACGTGTCGTATATATTGTGTGTAGGTGACCCTAAGTGCACCATGAAATTATGTTGCGTTATCACCAGAAGCAGAGATATTTAGAAGCAGTCAATATCAATTTTTAAATTACTAATATCGACTAAATAATTAATAACTTAAAAATATAATACATTTACAGAGCAATACAGAGGAAGGTAAATAAAGAATAATCACCAATAAACTAATAAACGAACGCAATTCACTCAATTCATTTCCACAAATTAAGTATTGAAATATCGAAAAACCTTTATTTCCAGAAAACAAAAAATGATACACATAAATAAAACTTAGTGATATATTTAGGGGAAGGGATGGGAACAAACTAAGAACAAAATACATCAAGTGAATCAAATACCTTAATCTAACCTTACCTACTGTGTCCGCTTGATCTTCATCCTTTTCATTACCAGCTCTCAAAGCTAGTTTATCGATAAAATAAAGTGCTACAGCTCTCTGTCTGATACGCATCTCTTTCGATTTCCAATCGGCTTGATACTCGTTACGAATTTTACTGATACATTTGTGCAAACGACGTGCTGTTTCGTACTTCGCCATATCTTTTTCACCTTTCAGTTTCGAACTAGGATTCAACATTATATATTTGACCTGTTGATATACATTTTTCCATATTACTAATTCAGATTCTTTTGGTGAGTAGAAAAAATACATCGTAGTAGATCAAGAAGGATCGAAACTATTAGAAGCAAACATAAAATAGTTTACGGATTTCGTCGATCTTTCTCTTTCTGCCCTACATAAAGCTGCTGAAAGGCACAAAAATCACAGCTGAAGAATCTATGAAATCCCAACGAAAAATTTGGCCATATTTCTATTTTTCTTTAACACGCTTATTTGTGTGGTTTTCTTGTGTCTGGAGAAATAGGTCATTTTTCAGACAACAGTTATACAACTAATTCGTTTTTAATATAAAAGCTTCTGACACTGCAATAATGAAATTTTGTATATAAAAATAATACGTAAGAGAATATAAATTTATGACTGAATTAGCTCTAAGCGTAATGGCAGTTGTATTTTGACATTGTCCAGTAAGTATTCTCAGGTCATAATTTTAATAGAAACTGCATTTCTATTAAAATTATCACCAGAGAATACATAATGGACAATATGCCAATAGAATACAACTGCCATATAAGTTAGCAGTTATAAATATATATTGTCATTACATGCCATTCCTTTTGTATAAGAAATTTGTGTCAGAAGAAGTTTTTAAATTAAGAACGAAACGTCACAAATAAGTTAGTTAACTGTTGTCTGAAAACTGACTAGTACCCACATGTTTATTTATATAAAAACAGATTTAGCCCCCCTAAATGCATGTTTGCGTTGTCAATTTTGTTTATTAACAAAAACTAAAACACTTCTCAATGGTTACACATTTCATAACTACATTGTTGACACGGCCTCAAAATTAAATCAGCGATTCTTTACTTAGAAAAGAGGGAAGAGAATGAAAAATAGAAATTGAACATACCTGGTTTTGAACATTTTCTGTCCAAGAAACTAACCATGTTACAGTTGGATCATGTCTAACTTCTTTCCATTTGTGTCCTTTTGGCGGTTCAGGAATGTTAGAATTTTTCGAACAATTTATAATTATATCTTCTGGACGGACACGCTTTTTCAACATACCTGTATAAAAGTAGAAGATTGAGAAAAAACTTCAAATTATTGAACTAAATAAATAGAAATAGTATCACTGAAAACACTTTCAAAAATTTCAAGTTTTAACTTTCAAAAAATAGAAAATAACAATTACAAAAATTGTTTTACCTCTAACAATAATTACAACCCTAAATAAGCTTTTCTTTTTATAACCTAAATATGCTTTCTTTTTATAAGCTAAACTAAAAATAGGACATGAAATAATACATACCCATTTTAGGATGTTCACCACGACCTCTGAACAATCCGGGGGGTTCAATTTTATAGTTTCCAATTTTCTCTTTATGGCCATCAATCTTACAAAATCCATATTCTTTCTGGATTTCTTCATTTTTCGCTTTAAGTTCTTGCTTTTCTTCTTTTGATCTATTACGATTCTATAAGTAGAATGGAGTAAGTTTATTAACGATTTCATTTTTTATCAGCTCGAAATAATAAAGTCTACAATAAATGATTACAATATATACATAGAGTAGAAAAGGGTACAAACTGGTTATTGGCAATAAAAAAATATAATAAAAAGGGTTCAGAAACTCGTTAAGAGTGCAGCCTCGTGCGATCAAATTTGCCGCAAGAAGTTTCAAAAATACGTAACATTTTATTTAATACATGAAACATCTGGTTAGCAGGTAGAAGTAATAGATTCTATTTGTGTTCTGTTTGCAGAAATATAATGGTTATAATGAGTAAAAGTAAATAAGTTGTAACGTAACATTATAGAGCGTGCTCGTAGTGTTATTGTCAAGTTTGAGTATACAGTGTAATTCGAAAAATTTCAAAACTCAAAATGAAAACTGTGCCAACTCGAAACAGGAAACTCATAAGTGCGGTCAGTGTCAGTCTTCTGTCACCAAAGGCCATTCAATTTACTGCAATGGTGGCGGCAGTAAATGGTACCATCAAAAATGTACCTTACAAAGGCTGACATTGTTAAATATGGGTTCAAGGATTACAAGGTTAAATGGGCTCAGGTGAGAACGTCTATTCTAATGAATTCCAAAACCCTGCAGCTTCATGATGACGTGAAACATATCTTTGTTAATAAATATCAAACACCTCTGGAGATTAAATACAAAAGTGATCTCCAAAAAGAGGTGGTTGAACGCCGTAATAATGAAGAAACCAACATCACAATAAAATACTTTAATGGTTTTCGAAAATTGTAACGGAAGCTGCGGCATCGCAGAGGCGTCGTGTTTAACAATATTGCCATATTCTATGAAAATGTGGGCGGTCTACGTACAAAGTTAAATTAGTTCTACACTTGTTTTGTCTGAAAAATTTTCTGTTATTACTATCACTCAATCTTGATTAATGGAATCTATAGCGGATGGTGAATTTATTGACAATAGGTATAATGTTTATCGGAAGGATCGCAGGACGGGTATTACATCTACACATGGTGGTGGAGTATTTTTTAGCCATTTTAAAATTATTAAAATTATTAAAATCCCATGCTCTGGAAGTCAATACGTCCAATCGAGAGGAAATTTGGGTATCTACCAACGATGGTAATGTTGATTTTATTATGCTGTTTATTTCTCACCAAATTCAAATGTGGTCCAGTATGAAGAGCATGTAACGCTAGTTGAGTATGTCACATCTAAATATCCTAGCTCTAAAATACTTCTAATGGGTGATTATAATATACCTAGCATTGTTTGGTACCACGATCCTGATTTAAACGGTTTATTATCTGGTAACGTGCAAGGAGCCATTGCAGCACTGGTATGTGATGATCTTACCTGTCATGGTTTTAAACAATTTAATTCAATAAAAAATCATAATAATGTAATCTTGATCTTGTTTGATGTACATTGTAATAGATTTGATCCCTTGGTGAGGGAAGATTCACATCATCCCTCATTTAATATCACTGTTGAATTAAATGTTGTGTGCATCGATTCCAACATCGGTCTCTATTATGACTTTAAACGAGGTAATTACATGGAGCTTAATAGATATTTATCAAACATTGAGTCGCTCGACTTGCTTAATAAGACTGATATTAACGAAGCTAGTATTATTCTATATTATTTACTGTGCAATTGATTTATTCATTCTCCTAAAAAGGGCTAAACCACCTAACTTCCCTCCTTGGTTCTCGCAGGAATTAATCTATATAATAAAACAGAAAAAGCTCCACACTTCAATTACAAGCAAATACGTTGTGCTCGTGACTATGGGTTGTTTCGTGAGTTAAGGAGTCTAACAAAAATAATTAATATCGAATGCAAATATCGAAATGTTCAAAACAGTATTACCACTGATCCTAAAAGCTTCTGGAGGTTTATTAGGTCCAAAAAATCTGGTAGCTCTGATATTCCCAACGTTATGATAAACTCAAAAACAGGCGAAACAGGTAATTGTGCGAAGGAAATTCTTGACCTTTTTCAATGTTATTTCATGTCTGTCTATAAAGAGTCCAATCATAATACTACAAATGTAGTCTCTGAGGATTCCTGCAGTTACATATCTAATGACTTTCGATGAAGTAAAGGTATTTGAAAGCTTAATGGAATTGAGTGTAAACATGGCACCTGGTCCTCCTACATTTTTACTTTGTTGTGCTGAATCTTTGTGTATTCCCTTGAAGTTTCTGTTTCAATTATCTATAAATCCGGGTATATTCCGAACTATTTGGAAACATTCATTCGTTATGCCTATTTTCAAAAAGAGTAGAATAAATGATGTGTGTAACTACAGACCCATAACCATATCTGCCATTCCCAAGTCGATGGACAAAAGGGTATGCGGACTTCTCACAGCGGAATTCCAACATACGATGATAAAGCAACAACATGGGTTTGATAGAGGTCTGTCTGTAACAACAAATCTATTTATATATACAAACTATATAAACGGCTTCCTCGAGGGGGGCTCCGTTGTTGGCTGTTTATATGCACTTTAACAAGGCCTTCGACAGGGTTAGCCACGGTATACTCGTTGAGAAGTTGCAGAGTTTGGGCATTTCGGGTAGTTTGTTGTCTTGGCTGAAATCATTTATTACGGACAGAACTACTGTGGTGAAGATTGGCTCCTTAGTATCAGAGTGTCACTCAATTCCCTCTGGTGTCCCGCAAGGTTCTCATCTCGGGCCTCTACTATTTAATCTATTTATAAATGATATAAGATGGGGCTTGGAACCTGAGTTCTTACTCTTTGCTGACGACTTACAGATCTTTAGAAGTATATCATCAATTGAAGAGTGCTATTTACTACAATCTGATTTAGATAAAATTGATTGTTGGTGTCTTCAAAATGAGATGTGTTTTAACGTCGATAAATGCAAAACAATCAGGTTTTCCAGAAGGCTGAAATTGTATTCTATCGATGACTTTGATTACCATATTGGTGATAATAGTTTGGATAAAGTGGTGAGTATGAATGATTTGGGTGTTATATTCAATGTAAAGTTATCCTTTAATTCCCAAGTTGATCACGTAGTATCCAGAATTTTCTTCTAAACTATTTTGGGTTATAGGCTTTCTGTAAGAAGAAATTCTTTCGAACTAGTGTTTTGTTATAATGCCTTGAATAATTATATAAGATGTGAATCTGTTTTAAGATCAATTTGCTTTACAGGTTCCTTCCAGGACCAAGAGAGAACAGTATTTGCTGCGTCATACATTTCACAGATCTAATTACGGTTACTATGGGCCACACAACTGTTTAGCAGCAATTATATACAATAAATTTCATAGCAGTCACGATATATTTGGAGTACCCAGGCAAGCTTTCTCTGCTGGTGCCGGAAGTAAATTAGCATACCTCTTCTATACCTAACATTGTTATAACTGAATTACTGCTTGTTTACCTACATTGTAACTTATCTGTACTTTTGTTGTATACTGTATATTGTAATGGTATTTACAGTTTAAATAAATAAATTTATTACACTCGTAAATTTATCACTTCAATAAAATCTTAGTTAATAAAATCTTATTATAATATCTACTTGCAATGAACTTCTTCTTTTATTACAATTAAACTTACCATACTTCTATGATTAAACTAAATTCTAATAAATTTCTTCAGCTGAGAAGAATATTTTTATATTTATATTTGATTAAAATTTTCAGGTACTTCTAAAAATTACAAACAATTCTTTCAATTTACTATTAAAAAATACGTAATATTGTAGTATATGTATAAAAGCACACAAATACGTTGTAGTAGCTTATCAATAGTAAAATAATTATGACACTGTAGATTTACTACCCTTTACTGAATCATATATCATTTCTGTAGCGTATGCAAAAAATCTTTGAGAAGAGATGGATATTGCCCAATTTGCAAAAATAAAAATGCCTAATAATTTCAATTATGCAATAATCATCTCTTCTCTGCTACCCGTCATACACACTCCGCATATCGTAGCGACCATGGTACGAATATGTGTTCCCTTATTCCTATGTTCTCGTTTACCCGCATTCCTTGTGTTTAAAAAC